>JABYQK010000111.1:0-124389 GCA_022606075.1 Fomitopsis betulina
GGTGCCCAAAGGGTGGCACTGCGTTTGCCTTCACGCCCGTATATTTTGGCCTACGTCAGACATGCTGCTTCACTACAAATACACGAAGAAGCCAGATGTGCAGTATGAGCGTGACAGTGGCGGTCACTTAGGGAGTTGTATTTAGACTGCGCGATCAGTACTGAGTACTTATCTACACTAAGTAATAAATAGTAAGGATATGATGTATCCATAATCCCATGCGGAGATACGTGCGCGTTTCCACTGAACGGAGCCAACTGGTCCGGAACAGAGAGCCTAAGAGCGTTTGTTACATGTTGTAAAAGGAGCTTCCATATGTTCATTCCGATCTTCCTCTCTACCCCATTCCTATAAGCCTCTGCAAACACTGCAGACTCCAATTTCCCATCCACCACACCAACGGCACTTGGTCTGGACATACAGGGACTTCTTCAAAGCCGGGAGTCCGGGGTCGCTAAGCGAGTCACAAACGCCCGTGGCAGTGAGCTTGGCTTTCTGACGGGGACGTGCCTGATAATATATTGTTCATACCTCTTCCTTTCCTCTTCCAGTCTCTTCGCAGGCCCTGCGCTGGACCTGGGCTGTATTCGCGTTCCCTTTCATACGGCACCGCTGGCCCAGCCGCTATAGACCTGCATGTCTTACCTAGATCCCCAGCGATACCCACCACCTACCGACGACTCTACCGACGAGGAACAGGATGCAATTGACCCGGACCTTCGACTGCGCACCGTACGCACGGCAGCGAGCACCCTCGCCGAGTCATCGCGTCAGGAGGACCGACAACGGAGACGGAGGAGGTCCATGAAGGAGGTATTTCGCAGGAGGTCGTCGAAGAAGAAGCAGCGGGGCGGAGTGTCAGGCTCGTCTGACGGAGGCGAGCCCCCAGTACCCCCCGTCGTGGGCCAGAGGAGGCAGGTTTATGTGAATTTCCCACTGCCTCGTGAACTGGTGGATCAGCATGGCGAGCCATTGATCCAGTATAAGAGGAACAAGGTTCGAACGAGCAGTGAGTGAGCATGTATGACTGCGACCATCGTGATACTAAGATAGAGCAGAGTACACTATCCTCACGTTCCTTCCCAAGAACCTCTACGAGCAGTTCCGACGGTGCGTTTATCAATAGCCAGGGATCCTGTGCTAGTGTTGACACAGGTTCCCAGCGTGGCGAACGTGTACTTCCTGGCGCTCGCAATCCTCCCCGTATTCACAGTCTTCGGCGCATCGTCCCCTCAACTCGCCTCCCTGCCTCTCATCTTCATCCTTACGGTGACCGGGATCAAGGATGGTATCGAGGACTACCGGCGGGCAACGTTGGACGAGGAGGTCAACACCTCCGCGGCTACGAAGCTGGGACAGTGGCGGAACGTGAACCAGCCCACCGATCCGCGGACCTGGTTGGAGCGGCTGCTGCGCATTAACCCACCTGGGCGCGTTACGAAAGGGGTTCGGAAACTGCGAGAGCGGGAGGCGCAGGAGGGCATGGAGATCGTGCTGAGTAAGGGGCAGGAGGGCGAGCTGGTCAGCGTGCGCATGTCTCAGGACCCCAACGCATCATTCATGTCGCTCCCGTCGGACGCGCTCAAGTACGACGCGAGTCCGAAGCCAGACGGGGCATCCATGCAGGACTATCACAGCTACCCGCCGAACCAGAGCGCCGGTGGCAGTGTGCTCGCTGCCCAGCATCCAATGCACCGCCCCAGTCTCGGGTCGTGGTCGGGCGGCTCTGGTACACTCGCGAACTACCAGGAATCTGTGCGTGAGCGAGCGAGCATGGGCGCCATGAACCAAGCTGAGCGGACGGCCGGATTTGCGCGGTGGGAAAGGACGCTTTGGAAGAAACTCGAGGTCGGCGACATCGTGCTGCTGCGTGAGAACGAGCAGATTCCGGCGGACATTGTCGTGCTCTCGACATCGGACCCAGACAACACTTGTTACGTCGAGACGAAGAACCTCGATGGGGAGACGAACTTAAAGCAGCGCAAGTCCGTGCACGCCACGTCCGGCATTACCTCAGAGGAGGATGTTGAGCGTTCGTCCTTCGTGCTTGACTCGGAGCCGCCGCACCAGAATCTGTATCTGTACAACGGCGTGCTGCAGTACAGAGTTATGGGGACGGACACAATGAAGCAAGAATCGGTCACCATCAACGAGCTGCTGCTGCGAGGATGCACGCTGCGCAACACCGCTTGGGTCATAGGTCTCGTTGTGTATACTGGGCCAGACACGAAGATCATGCTGAACGGCGGTGATACTCCCTCGAAGCGGTCGAAGATCGAGAGGGAGACGAACTTCAACGTCATCGTCAACTTTGCTGTGCTCCTCATCATGTGCCTCATCTCCGCCATTGCCAACGGCTTGTACGATGCGAAGGGTGGGACGAGCGCAGACTACTTCGAGCAGGGCTCGCAGCCGTCCGACAACGATGTGGTTAACGCGATTGTGACATTCGTGTAAGTAATATTGTCTGCTGACAGTCCCATATGCTCATGCCCGAGTCAGAGCGTGTTTGATTGCCTTCCAGAACATTGTGCCCATCTCGCTCTATATCTCCATTGAGATCGTCAAGACGATCCAGGCATTCTTCATATCCCAGGACTTCGACATGTATTACCAGCCTCTCCAGGCAGGTTGTGTCCCGAAGACCTGGAACATCTCGGACGACCTCGGGCAGATCGAGTATATCTTCTCGGACAAGACGGGCACGCTGACGCAGAACGTCATGGAGTTCCAGAAGTGTTCCGTGAACGGCATACCGTACGGCGAAGGCGTCACAGAGGCCCAGCGTGGTGCCGCGAAACGTGTCGGTGGCGAGACTTTGGAACCTGAGGAGCAAGACGCGTTATTGCGACGCCTGAAAGAAGATATGCTAACCAAGATGTCGCGCGCGTTCAAGAACCGTTACCTGCAGCCGAAGAAGTTAACTTTGATTTCGCCTCAACTAGTAGACGACCTCACGAACATAGGATCGGAGCAGCGATCACATCTCATCGCCTTCTTCCGTGCCCTCGCCATCTGCCATAGCGTGCTATCAGATCGCCCGGAACCTCGCGAGCAGCCCTTCCACCTGGAATACAAGGCCGAATCCCCTGACGAGGCTGCGTTGGTGGCTGCTGCGCG
Organism: Fomitopsis betulina; assembly: GCA_022606075.1. Lineage (NCBI taxonomy): Eukaryota > Fungi > Basidiomycota > Agaricomycetes > Polyporales > Fomitopsidaceae > Fomitopsis > Fomitopsis betulina. Next base: position 3,121 of record JABYQK010000111.1, read on the forward strand.
CGACGTCGGATTCCCCTTTGTGCAAAAGTCTCGAGAAGGCATCGATATCGAGGTTATGGGGCAGCCAGAACGTCACCAACTCCTCCAGCTCATCGAGTTCAACAGCACACGGAAGCGGATGAGCGTCCTTATGCGCAACCCGCAAGGCCAGGTCATATTGTACACAAAGGGCGCAGATAGTGTCATTTACGAGCGATTGACTCCTGACCACGACCCGGAGCTCAAGGCGAAGACGTCGCGTGACATGGAAGCGTTCGCTAACGGAGGACTGCGAACTCTCTGTATTGCATATCGCTACGTAAGCGAGGAGGAGTATACGCGTTGGCAGAGCGCGTATGATGCAGCCACTACTTCCGCTGACCGTGACTCCGAGATCGACAAGGCGAACGCGATGATCGAGCACTCATTGACAATCTTGGGGGCCACTGCTCTAGAGGACAAGCTACAGGAGGGCGTGCCGGAAGCTATCGAGACCCTCCATCAAGCTGGAATCAAACTCTGGATCCTCACTGGAGACAAAGTACAGACGGCTATCGAGATCGGTAAGTATTACGAGATGCTTAGTGCAACTGTCATTGACTCTCATGTTCCAGGATTTAGCTGTAACCTTCTCAAGAGCGATATGGAGGTCATGATTCTTTCGGCTGGGGACGTTACTTCCACGCGGTCACAGATAGAGGCGGGCATCAACAAGATGGCGTCAACGCTGGGGCCCCCATCGTTGAACAAGCAGCGAGGCTTTGTGGCAGGCGCACAGGCCGCTTTCGCCGTTGTCATTGACGGGGATACGTTACATCATGCACTCTCTCCGACGCTCAAAGGCTTGTTCCTGAATCTTACTACGCAGTGCGAGACCGTCGTCTGCTGTCGTGTGTCGCCCGCGCAGAAAGCGCTGGTCGTCAAGCTCGTCAAGGAGGGACGGAATGCCATGACGTTGTCCATAGGCGATGGTGCAAACGACGTGGCTATGATCCAAGAGGCGAACATCGGCTGTGGCCTGCTCGGCCACGAGGGCTCCCAGGCAGCCATGTCCGCCGACTATGCTTTCGCTCAGTTCCGTTACCTCACCAAGCTTCTCATCGTCCATGGACGTTGGTCGTACCAACGCATCGCTGACATGCACAGTAATTTTTTCTACAAGGTATTGATCTCGCTCCTCTGACCATGCAACCGACTAACTCGTTTGCGCCAAGAACGTCATATGGACTTTCCCATTGTTTTGGTACATGATCTTCAATAAGTGAGCGCATCTTCCTGCATGTTTTCCGTCAAGCAGTACTGATGCATTGCAGTTTCGACGCTACCTACCTGTATCAGTACTCCTTTATTCTGCTTTGCAATCTAGTCTTTACATCTCTGCCGGTCATAGTTATGGGCGGTGAGTCACATGTCGTCGTCCTCAGTCGAGTCAACCCGCTGATGCTGCGCCAGCCTTCGACCAGGACATCAATGCAAAGGCTGCGATGTCATTCCCGCAGCTGTACATCCGCGGCATCCGCGGACTTGAGTACACACGTACCAAGTTCTGGATGTATATGCTCGACGGATTGTACCAGTCTGTGATTGTGTTCTTCATACCATACCTGGTCTGGACGTTGGGCCTACCTGCGTCATGGAGCAATGGCCGGACGTTTGATTCCCAGTCGGATTTGGGCTCGACAATCGCTGTCACTGCCATTTTCGCTGCGAACAGCTATGTCGGCCTCAACATTCATTAGTACGTTGCTTGTTGTCAATTAGCCTCCGTGCCGCTGACGCAATGACCAGCTGGACCGTCATAACGTGGATAGGCGTCTTCGGATCATCCATCATCATGGTCCTATGGATCCTCATCTACTCTTTCTTCGAAACATCGGACTTCAACGACGAGGTCGTTATCCTTTTCTCGGAGGTGTCATTCTGGGCAACCGTCCTGGCGTCTGTTGTCATCGCCTTGGGTATGTACCGTGTACTTTATAAGATGACCTACTGACGTCATCTACAGCGCCGCGATTCTTTGTCAAGTTCTTCAAAAGCGCATATATGCCGCTTGATCGTGACATCGTCCGCGAGATGTGGGTCATGGGTGACCTTAAGGACCAGCTCGGCATTGGGCACCACAAGCAGCGGAGCCGAGGGCCGGGTTACGACGCGGAGAAAGCACCGATGTTCCAACAACCTCATTATCGATCTGAGTCCGAGGCGTCCCATGTCAACATGGACAAGGCCCCTGGCTCCCGAGATGAGAGTAGCGCAGATAGCATATCGCCCCCGCCGTCAGCTGGCCTCATGGGGAGAACAGCGACCCACAACACCTTCCACGAAAACACCGCGAGCGAGGACTTGCTGTCCTCCACGCGGAGACCGGTCCATGGTGTACTCGATGACGTCCGCGTATCGTATTACTCTGCTTCCGACATCCCTGTTCCTACACCAGTTCCTCCAAGACAGTACACCGGCACGCCTCCAATGTCGACCGTCCATTCTGACCTCGTCTCGACGTACTCTCAGCCTACACATATCTTTGAGCCATCCTCTGCGAATACGCCAGAGACGTTCGAGATGCATGTCCGTGGACCGTCTGGCGAGTGGCAACGTCAACAAGAGTTGTCCGACCACACCAGATTCTACTCGTACGACTACGAGGATCGACCATCAGACAATGACCTCGCCGTGGGCCATTCGCAAGAACCTTCGCGTGAATCAATGTACGGGCAAGCAATCTAGAGCCGCCCTTGCTCAATCTGTACTGGCATTGCTGCTTTATTTATCGTATCTCGTATGCTCTGCACATTACTCTGGGATTTTCTGTTGTGATCATGGAGGCGAGGCCTCGTCCGCTCGTTTGTACCACGGACTCCATGTACTGATACAAACAAAGGATCCACTAGGAACGGTTTCCTGTGCTTCAGAGTCGCCGCGGTGGCTCGTTAGGGCGTCACTGTGATGGCCGAAGAGGTGTCAACCTGCCAACATGCGTCCGAAGGTTCAGTTTCCCTCCTCTTCCTCCCCATCCCTCATCTTCCTCGCCGTCGGCTGGACCGTTGGCCGCACATCTCTACCCTACTCTGACATTCTTATCATGCAGCTCATTCAATGCGTACGCTTGCGCGACGCCGCGGTCAGTCTTGTCGCGATCCTATCTGGTTTGGCTGCGCTGTCTGGAACATCAGCCGCGTCCGCTAAAGGCGGAGTCCATCTACCAATGTACCGGACGGTCGCTTCTACCTCGAACAAGCGGTCGAACATCATCAGTGCTGTCGGTTTGGGGGACTTCTTGGACGTGTGAGTGCATCGTGCGTCTGTCCAGCGCTGGATGTTGACGCTCGTCTTCAGTACCTATACTGTAACAATCAATGTAGGCGAAACACAGACTACGCTTGTACTGGGTGCGTTCTCTTAAGGCAAACCACGTCGGACGCTGGCTCAACCCATCCAAGACACGGGTTCATCCGATTTGTGGGTCGTCTCCGACGCATGCTCCGGTGAATGTACGGACAGTGTGGTACCCCTATACCCGATTGAATCGCTGAACAGTACCAACCTCGATGTCCTCTTGCTGTATGGTGACTCCCGAACGGGAACATACGCATCCGGACCTATAGGTCACGACACCTTTGGTATTGGAATTCTATCCATACCGGGTCAAACATTCGCAGCGGTCAACAGCACGAACACCACCATTTTCTCGACCGGTTCGGCCGGTATACTTGGTCTCGGATTCCCTCCCATAAGGTTTGTCGCAATCATTCTCCTCGACTTCCCGAGAGTGATGACTACAATCTAGTTTGATGTGGCGTAAACGTCTTCAACAAGATCTTGCGGCAGAGCAAAGCTCGATGAACAAACGTGGGCTATCCGCACCTGCCGCCAACATCAGTACTGGTTCAATTGGAAGCCCACCATTCCCTTCGTTTGACTTCCTCAAACCGGCAATACTCAAACGGCAGATGCAGGACGATTCTCCATCTCCAGCTGATTACGCTATCGCTTCCTTCGCCCGATACGGGCCCCTCCTCCCTCGATTAATCCAGACCGACTCTTTGGAGGCTCCTCTAGTTGCGACGACCCTTCAACGGGATACGCTCCAAATCGGTGGCAACGCGGGCATGCTGTCCATCGGCGCATTGCCTGCCGGTCTTAAGACATCCCAGCTCACTTGGGTCCCGGTGCGTGGATATAGCCAGGACGAAGGAGGACTTCCGCCACCTACTTTATCTCCTGCAGAGGTACCTACCGTCTCCCCATTAGCGATCTCCACATGCTCACCTGGGTTAGGTCTACCCTCTGGTATGGGAGATCGCGGTGGACGATGTCTATTTTGACGGAGTCAAGTTGGCTCGATCCACCTTATCTTCTTCGGACATCTCGCTGTCAGCATTGGTTGACACTGTGAGTACCGATTCCCATCGCACATTAGAGAATATACCTTATGGATACCTCAGGGGAATTCGCTCATCCGCGGCCCCCGAGACGTCGTCGAACATGTCATGGCATCGCTCGGTGGGCCCGATGCCTCGTTCGACTGCGCAGAAGCACATAACCTCTCATTCCAAATCGCAGGCACCATGTTCTCCGTCGATCCTCGTGACTTTGCGCGTCCATTGCAGAGCGATTCTGATTCCGATTCCACACGTTGTACGACCGCCCTCGCGGCCACAGACCCGCCCGGTCAGGGCGGCTTCCTGTACAGCTGGAGCCTCGGTGATCCCTTTCTGAAGTCGTGAGTCTCGGATGCTTATACTCCATTTAGTGCGGCTGCTGACTCGCGCTGTTTTAGTGTTCTCGTGGCTTACTACTACGGCAACATCACGAGCCCGATTCTCGACCCCCCGAAAGTCGGACTGTTGTCTACTGTTCCACCCGATGTTGCCGATCAGCTGCAGCAAGCAATCCAGGCCGTCATGAGCTCTGGTGGCCAGTTCCCTAGTACGTTGTATCGCAAGACAGATGCGCTGGGGCTATACTGAGCTGCGCTTTGACTACTTCTACACAGTTATGTCAGACCCTGCACAAACCGGGACCGCTGCAGCGTCGCGTGCTGCATTCGATGGTGTGCCACAAGCAACGCATACTGACGCGGCGTCTCTCTCGAGCAACGGAACCTTGACGTCCGCGCTCAGCCCGAGAGCGTGGACCTCTCTTCTCTTTTCTGCAATAGTGGGCTTCATGCTTATGGGGATATCTTACCTCTGAGCTTACTGTGTATCGTATGTCAGGCTAGAACTGTATTGATAGTGTCTCCCTACTCGTTATGTTGACTCCAAGATGCCGTAAAGGACTGGATCTACAAAGGGCAGCTAATATACTACGTTCCTCCGCGCCAACGAGGACTGAGGTGGCAAACACCCTGACTCTGAAAAACCTCAGTGCATCTATGAGCAGCATGGACTAGGGCATCAAGGACGTCAAACCCGGCAGTCAAGGTTGTTTGTGCACTTACACCCACGGGAGGATCAACGAACGGCAGCGCTCTTATGTTGCTTTTGCTGAGCACTTTAACGGCGGTGTATGCCGCCGCGAACGTCTGGCCGTTCGTAGCAATGCCGGTTGCACCTTGGGAATCGAACAGTCGGTGCGACTGTATCGTAGCACAATTAGTCAACAGGTGGACGAGTGGCAGTCTGCCGCTTGGATCGAGCCCGGCGTCTTGGTTGGTATCGAGCGATGGCAGGTTCTGTTGGAAGGCAGCAATTCGGCCAACGGCAGGCGGGGCTGACGCCATCAGATAGAGGTGCGGTCCCGGTAACCCCCCGGCCTGAGCAGCAATTCCTGCAAATGACAGAATACTGTCCATATGTCAGTTCAGTCAACATACAGTGTTTGCGCGACATCAGGCGCGGTTTTTTGACGATACCTGTTGTCTGGTCCGAGCCCTTTCTCTAGCAGCGCAATGCGCATCTTGAGTTGATCAATCCTGTCTTCTAGGAGTTGTACGCCGTGGCCATGGGACGCTTCCCCATAGATGATCCTCTGGAATGCCTCACGAGCTCCGGCAACACGCTGGAGTGAACATGATAATGTTGTGCTGTCCCGGTGAACAGAAGCAGAGACGAATAGTTACGCACAAGGCTCGGCCGAGTCTTACTCTGGCGACTTACTCCATTGGCGATGACATCGGGATGTGGTCCATTGGTGGGAAGCCGGTCATGGCTATAGAGTTGGTGGGCGTAAGTACTACTAGTATGTGTTGGGGCCTATTTTCGAGAATCTGGCGAGGTCGACTTCCCACGGCGCACGCTCAGTGGTCTAATGGAACGACGTACCCGAATTCTGGATTCTTGAGTCACCTGACTAGAAGGCTACCCGTGCTACACACAGAAGTGGGTACCAGAGCTGGATACCGTGGATCAGGCAGCCAAGCACCAGCATCGGGCTCAGCCCACGTTCCGAGCCAGGATCCCCGGCTTGAAGCGTCCGACGTAGCGGCGAGTCTCCGTGCACGCCTGAAGCAATCTGTCCCAGAACAGCAACCGTGGAGACCATGCTCCTTTACTAAAGAAGATATATTCAACTGTCTGCAGAAAGGCGACTTGGGAGAGCGCTACACGGGTCGGCTACACAGCCTCGAGGAAGGGCTCGGGCGACTGCTCGGTGCCCGGACTCGGACTCGGCCATGTCGACCGATGCCGACCACGCCGTTCGATTTTCAAAACCGCGGCATGGTCGTGACTAGGTTACCACTACCCATCTCTACTAAGCACTACAGGCCCGCTCACATGAGGCCGCCAGGTCTATAGCCGGTGGAAGTGCGCAAAAATCGCGGTAAACTCTACTGAAAAAAGAAAGCTGGGCAGAGAACATATGACGACATCACGATGTTCAGAATAAATAAGGCAGCATTCTCATCCACGCACGCAAGTTCGCGGTCTATATTCCTTGCAGCGCGCTAGCGATGGCTCTATAATGTGCCTCTAGTTTGAATAAACTACCGTCAGCTCACAGGAAGGGAAGGTGTACGAAATAACGAGCGTACTGATATATACATTCCGTCCACTCCACGTCTCCAGAGCAAGACGAATCTGAGACAGAGCTGCTAGGATGTCGTTTTCTTGGCTAGAGCCAACAACAGTTGCATCATGTCTGAGCGCATACAGAGCACGCATCAAGACTCGGGCAACCATGGCCAGCAAGAACTACACGGTGAATACATGAGCACCACCAGAAGAGCTGTTTTACTAGCAGGCGCGCTTACACCAACGATCGGGTCCACATAAGGGATGTTTGCAATATTGATGTTGGCAAGCACGTTGAACGCGGACATTGCGGCAGTGAAACTGCTGGAGTTTGAAGGGATCCCAAACCCCTGGATCTCGAGAGGCTGGTGTAATTCTATGGTCGCTCCATGCGCGAGCAGACTGACGAGGAGTACCTTGCAGAGCAGGTCCTGGCGAGAAACGTTAATGCGGCCCACAGCCGGCAGCGTTTGCCGGAACTGTGTCACGCAGCTGTCCAACTCTAGCCAGCCTGGAGGGAAGGGATCCGCCACTGAGCAGAGGTGATATGATCAGTGGAAGTTACAAAAGCCAGGAGGTAGTATATACTTGTGCCTATTTGAGCGGAGAGTCGGGCTGCAGCGCTATATAGTGCCGCTGCCTTCGCATGCATCGCCAGTGGGCTCTGTTCCGTGCCTGAATAAATGGGGTCAATTAACAACGACTGGACGGTCCGGAAGCTGTGCCGACCCTCGGGCAGACGGGTCTATAACACAAAAGTCATCAGCCAAAAGTCGTACTAGATTAATAAAAACACCACTTACATGCTCATACGTCTCTATACTACGTGGCCACGGCGTATCAATCACAGTGCCTTTCCTCTCCTCGTCGGCGAGGACGGGTGTCCTGCCTATGGCCGTTGACCAATTCTGGTCGAGAATGAAGGTTGTCCAGAACGCGTTAACCCGCTGGCCTTCCTCGGTGGGATCTATCGTAGGCGCGAGCTGGTACTGTGACGGGGTCCAGCCAGCGATCGTCGAGTATCGCGTGCTGCGGATCTGATGCAGCCTGCTCGCAAGGACGATCGAGGACGCCGCATCCATATGATATACGCCTTCTACCGTACGGTTGTTCGAGAAGAAATAATACGTGAGAAGCACCTCTACCTGCAGGATGTCAATAATCGCAAGCGGGGTGATGTCTATGAGCGTGGTCGATAAGTCTTGCAGAGTGTAGGCGAGGAGCTCCTCGTGCAAGTTGTTCAAGTTCGGGTCGCTGGAGAAGTATGCGCCCAACAGGTAGACGGCATTCATCAGGGTCCTCGCATGCCTAGGGGCAGTGGGGAGGGACGAGGCCAACGTACGTTGCAGGAAACGAGGGACGTGCATGAAGAACCCGACTTGCGTAGCCGAGCCGGAGAAGGAGCGGATTCTGTGTCAGATGTTAGTACAGAGCACAACTTGCTAAGGGAGACACGTACAAGGCCTGAGCTATAGCCGGAGTTAACGCACGACGCTCCGTGACAATTGGCCCCACTTGTCCAGCAGACTGGCCTTCAGTCTGTGCATACGGATCACGAAGCAGCACCGGGCCTGCTATATTGCTCTCCAGGAAAGTAATTCGGTCTTGCAGCATACCGATCCTATCTTCTAACATCTGGATACTAGAAAGCTCTGCGCCCTGGCCGTACACGCATTCCGATATGTTCGCCCTGAGGCATTGTTGGCAAGCTGGGCGGGCGGAATTGCACCTCTGAGTGACGTGAGTGTAGCTAAAAATGTAGCGCGATCCAGTTTGGCTCACAAGTTTCCTTTTCCTTGCAGTGGTGTCAGCCACATGAGACGTTACACGGTTGGTGAGGAACATACCTGCACCTAAAGCAAGCCCTGATATTCGATGGCATTGCAGTTGTGCAAATAAGGGAAGGAACCGAAGTGCTTGCCAATCCTAAGCCGATATCTGCGAGTCTCTTATACTCTCGCAGAGACGCACGAAAATGCGCACATCCACCCAAAAAATGGAGTGCAGCCATCTAGCGCATCTCAGTGTGATTACTATTGTAAACGTAGTAAGCCACACGATGACTAGGGAATGCATGTGACAGGGACATACCGGTGCACTCTGACTGAGAAGAGCGTCGAAATTGCGTTGGTCCGCCCTTCGTAGATGTGACCCAGTACACCAACACTCGGCTCCGGGTCCGATTACCATGCACGGTATCCCCGACACCATGAAGTCAGTGTGCGCTCCTAACGTAGTGCTGCGTCATGCGAAGGCTTACTATACGAGGTCTGCACGGTGACACATCTCGAGGTGTAGTCAGTCCTCGGAAAAGTGGCCCGGAATGGTTGATTCCGTACTGGAGGAACGATAGGAACGACGCAATGTGGGCAGGGCAAACGGCGATGTTCATATTGAAGTTCTACAGCTACAACACTTTCGTCGGATCATTCAGGACAACGTTACGGCACAAATTCAGCGCCAGAATTGCAAAGACGAGGAACGCACTTTTTTAAAGCCAGATGACTCACGTCTATTGCGCATTTTTTCGCGGTGCTGACGCGACTGCTTGCCGTTGGACCGCTGTCATGGTCCATTCATGTTTGCTATAAATCGGACATAGTCACGGAAAGGGTCGTCGTGACGTCATCTCCATACCCTGGAAAATCAATAAATCTACAATAACATGACAAAGCACAGTTGAAGGCTTACACCGTCTCCTCGGCCGCTAGCCGTGACAGATACCACAGGTTGTGTGCCTCGCTCGATCACAGTCACTGGGAGACCTGATATAACAAATTATGTATTACTATCCAGTAGCAACTTCGTGGCGATCGAAAGATTGTCGTTCGTGCTTCGCAAGTCCTCGTAGAGTGGAACGCCAAATGGGGCATCACAGGCGGCGTGATGATCGTAATCTGGATTGGGCGTCTGAGGAAGTGTATAAACTGACGGAACACCCAGGGATCAATGATCCTCGGACGATGAAGCAGAGCAAACGATTGCGCCGGACTATGTGGGTCAGAGGAGATCGGCATTGCTCGATCGTTGACGTCCGAAGTGTCAGTGCACTTTCGAGCGAACTCACCGAAGACGCCGTCGGAAGAACGCCAGGCAGCCTGTGGGGACGTAGAGAACAGGAGTGACACGCTATCCACAGCATGTGCAGTCTCCGAAGGTAAAGCTACATACAACAAGATCCTACAGCTTCAAAGGGTTCACTGTAAGAGTTCCGCTAATTGGGCAGTGCTAAGACTCACCTAGAGCTACACAGGGTTCGATCGCATTGCGGTATACAAGCCAACTATTGATAGATATCATATTGGTAGCTCTGTGGTGTCAGGTAGGTGGGCTTGCTGATAGAATGGTATCGTGCGTAGGTTCTCTGGATCCGGACCTTCGGCGTCGAGTTTTTTGCGCGCGCGCTCCGTCTACATAATAGTGTATCAGAAACAGCGCCCTCTATGGAGCAACGGTAGTGAAATCTCATGACTCACCACAGCGGCGGAAGCCATACCTCGCTCCAAACCCTCAAGCAATATGCATGCTTTGCACAGGTCATTGCTGGACATGTAACCGCACCGCTTACATGTCTCTGCACAGGGTTCGTAAGCGTGCAGCCTGGCCGGGGATAGAACAACGGAACTCACGCTGGGTCTTCTGCGTTGCCTTCACCCCCTCCTTCACTTCGAACGTCTCTCCTGAGTGGATGATGTCGATGATAGCACTGGGCCTTGCCGCTTCAAGATCTTTGAGGAATACTCGCGCATGACCGCGGTACGCGTCCGGTGAGTAGATACATTCAGTTGAGAAGTAATCAAGCTTCTTGAAGTATGCATACCTGTAGCATCTCAGTTACTATTTGTTGGTTGACACAGGGCTTGAGAATACGCACATCACTATCTCTTTCTCGTATGCATACTTGAATGGCTTCGACCGCTTGATGGTATCTTCACCTTGCGTAGATATCAAGGTGCAACGACCGAGGCGAGCGATGTCTCCTCGCATGACTGACATCATAGCGTCAAACAACACTACGAAAGGGCTGGCATGTAGTCTCACTGTTCATGAGGACGGTCTCTGCGATGTCATCTGCATTATGCCCTGTGACTATGTGGTCGACATGCAGCAACACAGCGCCACGATCCAAGGCTTGGCGACGGAACACCCCGCAAAAGGTGCAGTTGTTTTTCTTGCCAATCTGGGAGACGATTGCATCCATAGTCCATCCATATAGATCGTTGTACGAGAGAATCTTAAGTGGCATGTCGTACTGCTGTTGGTTCCGCTTCACGGTCTGCCAAGAGATGAGGTCGTTGCGCGAGCTACCGCTGTTGAGTAGACGTACCTCGAGAGAATCGTCTCTATATCCAGTTATACCCTCATCGATAGACAAGAGGAACAGTCCCAATCCATATTGGTAGCGTTCGTTCAAGGTCTTCATGACATGTGCGAGCACCGTTGAGTCTGTCATGGTCAAACTTCTTGATGCATGAGCGAGCTCAACGACCAACCCTTTCCACCTGATGCACCGATCGCAACACGGTCTCCAGGCTTGAAAAGCTTCGCCTCGATGATTGTGTTATGTACCTCCGTTTCGAACACCCAGAAGAAACACTCCTTGCATATTTGCTGTCCTGTCTTTGGTCGTTTCAGGATGGCACGTGCCTGCTTGCATAGAGCGCAAAGACGAGGAGGCATGAGAGCTGCAGCCCGAAGATGTAGTAAAGAGGTTACTCTAGCTCTGTAGCCGAAGACTCGAAAGCGGACGAAGGCGGTTGAGAGGAGGATTGTGAGCGGAATGGATCACAGAATGTTGGCATCATTTATTTGATATGGCAAGCTCAACATTTTCCATTGTTGAGCGCTTCTAGTCTTACATAGTTATCACTTACTCAACCTCAACGTTTCCAGGACGCATAAACCTGAAAGTTCTTTCAAGACCCACTTCCGCAGGAATGAATCACTCATGGTCGTGTTGTATCGGAACGATTGGGGTTTCCTGCGCAGAGTTTTCTCAGGAACAGCCGAGGGTTCAGACGGATCCGGTGTACCGGCAGTTAGAGGCCGCCAGCCAGTAGCTTGCTGGAATGGTCACAAAGGCGACAAATTCCCAGGAACTAGACGGAATGCAGCCGTCATTGCGTGAGTGCAATGGTCCCTTGCTCTTTCAGCAATGGTGTGAATGCCTTATCATCTCCCACAGACATGCGTCAGCGTGCGTCCCTTTCTTCTACAAAGTTGTACTCCGCGCTTTCCGAACACGAACATCGCACATATTTCCCAGCTCACAAACGCGGTGTGCACTGGCTGCATAGTCGTGTACCGTGGTTCACAGTCTCGAGGTACACGAGTTGTCCAAATATCAAGGCTCTTCCGCAACACTTCATACCGATAGAGTTTAGTTTGTATTCTGTATCGGTGCTTTCCGGGTGTGATGATTGATTCACACAAGTTTGACGACGAAGTAAACCTACGTACCCTGATATGGGATATCCTCCTGGCGTCTGTATGTGTCCTCCTGAGTGTCTCCGGTCAAAAGTGAGCACTTCATTTGCTTGTCCTGGATGCAACGATGCCTCACGCTCGATAAGCTTTCTAGTGGATCGAAACCTGAACTAAGGTCATTGGCACTCTGCGTAGCATCAATAACCTGGCAGATATAGTGTAGCTTCACATTCACAACTTGAGCGGTGAAGGCGTGTATTGTCAGGTGTACGGTCAGCTGTTGAGTCTCTCCGATTTCCTCCTATTACTGCGCCGTCATCGGCCTTCCTTTTCTCCAGAGATCTGCAGCTCGTCTACATCAGCTGTTTTCACGTCGGATACTGTCGGTGTGAACCGGCGAAGAGAAGATCGCGTGCCACGGGCCCCGCCTATATACAGTAAATACACCGCGCGCGACGTTTTCACCTTTCCTAGGTCCCTGCGAGCCTGAGGAGAGTTTGACATCGACCGCATTGCGTCAGCTGCAGAGCCCAACGAACTTGGAGTGTTTGTGGTCTAACTGTTCCAGTCAATCATGGCGAAGCCTATCGAAGCGACAGCGCCGCTGTCCTCCACCCCGACCGCTGATGTCACGTCGCCCAAGAAGAAGCAGCCGTACCCGTTCTGGCTTGGAGGTACGTAGTGTTCATCCAGAATGCACAGCCATCGTGTGGCTTGTGGGCTTCGAACTGGAGCGATCGAGCACGATCTAATCTCCACTATGTCCGCTTCTAGGTGTCGCCGCGACCATCGCCGCATCCATAACGCAGTATGTAATCTGTCTTCTGCCATGTGCCATGACATCGGGAGCTGATGCACTTATTCGGCGTACCACAGCCCACTGGACTTGACCAAAGTGCGCCTGCAGGCCACAGACGACAAGAGAATGATCGAGTCTATACGCAAGACTGTGCGCACGGCTGGTGTACGTGGACTCTTTGACGGCATCACGGGAACATGGCTTCGCCAAATGTCGTATTCGCTCTGTCGATTCTGGGCCTACGACGAGAGCAAGAAGATTGTGGGGGCAGGTGGGTAACTCCACGTATCGGGAATGGCATCGAGATGAACATGATCGCTCTTCACAGGTCCGAACGCCCCAGCGTGGAAGTTGGCGCTTGCAGGAAGCATGGGTGCGGACACAGAAGCGTTGCTGTCCGCGCCGCACTTACATATGCATATGTAGCGGGTGGTATTGCGGGCCTCGTCGGAAATCCCGGAGGTGAGTGAATCTTACCTTGATCTGCCATTCAATCACTGAGTTTGCGATCTGTGCAGAGATCCTCATGGTATGTGGCGCTTCGCATCCGTGTCACTAGAAGTCGTCCTTAACGCACGTGTGCACTAGGTCCGACTCCAAGGTGACCTGGCCAAGCCACCAGAAAAGCAGCTAGGGTATAAGAATGCCATCGACGGACTTATCCGTGTACGTGGTCTCATGGGTCCATCGTCTCAGAACGCTAAGGCGTTGGATGCTGTCGTGTAGATGGTCCGGGAGGAGGGATGGTCGTCTCTTGGACGAGGAGTGGGCCCCAACGTTTTCCGCGCTGTATTGATGAACGCGAGCCAGCTGGCTTCGTAAGCGCTCCAAACGGGTCTCCAGTCAGAACGCTGATGCTTTCCTTACCTAGGTACGATTTTTTCAAGGCTGAGCTGCTCAAAACAAAGTATTTTGAGGACAATATCAATGTCCACGTCACGGCCAGCTTCGCAGCGGTACGCACACAAACACCATGACCATTGAGTCGCTTCCTCACAACATATTGTAGGGTACGGTAGCAACAACAGTGTGCTCACCAGCCGACGTTATCAAGGTATAGTATGCCGAATGAGTGCCTGAGTGATACTGATATTCTATATTAGAGCCGCATCATGAGCGCCTCGGGAAAGGATGCCTCGGTGGGTTATGCCTCGTTCGTCCTGGCTACGCCGTCATACTGATACGCGCCTATGCCTCAGTCGACACTGCAAGTGATCAAGACCTCTTTTAAGAACGAGGGACCGATGTTCATGTTCAGAGGCTGGGTTCCTGCGTGGACCCGTCTGCAGCCAACGACAATCTTGATCTTTGTTACTCTCGAACAGCTGAGGAATGCGGTGGACTGGTATCGCTCCTTCGGAGAGCAGTAATGTGGGCTTGACGTTGACTGGATCGTACTGTATGCTGTGTAGGCTCCTTACCTTCAACTTGTCGAGCATGGTGCTCGTGGCATTGTTGCTTAGTTGTTGTATACTAACAATGTACTTGCAATTGTATTGTATTGTATGTCCGCATTGGCGCCCTTCCAAAATAACATGACCGCGGTCCCGTTAGTTAAGTTACGTATATTTGATACGGAGACTCCCATCCTGAACTGCTGCTCGTGATGCATCCATCTGAGCTGTGCTGCTGAACCGCTATTACGGCGACCCGGGGTTGCATAGAGGATGAGCAGCGACTTCGAGCCTGAACCCCGGTGCCAGCCGAACTTGCAGCTATCTCGCCGCCTTTCCCGGCTGATGGGCTCATTCACGCGCGACAGTCCCTCAATTGCGAGGTACAGCTACTACGAGTTAAGTGATCTTGATGAGCAAGATAATACCGAAGTCCCTACCGACGAAGAGCGAGAGACGTTGCGGAGAGTGGCTGATGCGGTACCATGGAACGCTTTCCGTAAGTCGTCTTCAAGTTGTCCGTGCGTAGTGTTGAGATGTTGCTTCATAGTGATAGCCTTTGTTGAACTTGCGGAGCGTTTCTCCTTCTATGGTACTACTGTAGTACTTGTGAGTCACAGGAGGGTAGTACCGGGATCGAGCACACACTAAGCAGTATCACAGACTAACTTCATTCAACAACCGCTTCCTCCGGGGTCACGCACAGGTGCTGGCTATGCCGATGGGCAATCTGGGGCCCTTGGCCTCGGGCAGCGTGCCTCCACTGCTATCGGATTGATCAACATGTTTTGGTATGCGAACCGCATTGTTATGTCTACCAAAACTGAGACCGAGTGGCTTCAGGGTCTATTGTATGCCTCTGCTCGGTGCATACGTAGCAGACACGCGATGGGGACGATTCAAGACTATCTGCGTCGCTGTTGGCATCGCTCTCTTGGGTCATGCCGTTCTCGTCGTGGCCGGGCTTCCTAGCATGCTTGAACATACGAACACAGCGTTGAGCTACTTCTTCGTCGCATTGGTGATTATGGGTGTCGGCACGGGCGGGTTCAAAGCAAACATCTCCCCATTGGTCGCGGAGCAGTATACGAAGACGAAGATGACTGTCGCCACAATTGCCAACGGAGAGCGTGTCATCATAGACCCTGCCATGACAACGGCTAGGATATACATGGTTGGGCTCTCTATATATGCGCCTTTGAATCTTGTTGACGATGACACACAGTACTTCTATTTATTCATTAATATTGGGGCCTTGTTCGGTCAGATTCTCATGACTTATTCGGAAAAGGTATGAGAGATAGCGAGGAATTGCGTTAGATGAATCTAACCGCCGTCTCAGTATGTTGGCTATTGGCTCGCCTTCCTACTACCGACACTCGTGTTTTTTCTCTGCCCTCTTGTCTTGTTCATCGGGCGCAATCGCTATGTCCGATCGCCCCCGTCAGGATCGATGCTCAGCACCGTCTATCACATGTTCCGTTACTGCATGCGCGGAAATTGGTCTTTCAACCCTGCGGCGACCTACAGAAGGATGACGACACCCGACTTCTGGGACCGTGCAACACCTAGTTCCCTGCCTCCCGATGCAAGGCGACCGGAATGGATGATCTACGACGATGGTTTTGTACACGAAGTCATCAGGGGTGTGCGGGCATGCAAGGTCTTCCTGTGGTATCCAGTTTTCCGTATGTGCCGTGACTTCTCATCGCCCTGCTATGCTGCTGAGCTGACGCCTATCGAGCCAGACCTCACGATGAACCAACTGAATGGCAACCTCATCTCACAAGCGGCAACGATGGAAACGCATGGCTTACCCAACGACATTCTCTCGAATCTGGATCCACTCTCGCTCATCATCTTAATCCCTTTGTTTGACCACTTCGTTTACCCGTTCATCCAGCGCCGCCACATGCGCCTGACCCCACTGCGCAGAATCACGGCCGGCTTCTTCGTGGCTTCCCTAGGGATGGCATTCACTGCGTTTGTGCAGCATCGCGTCTATTCAACGAATCCTTGCGGAAAATACGTCTCTACCTGCGTCGATGACGATGGGAAGAGACTCACGAGCAGTCTGAATGTCTGGATGCAGACGGGGAGCTACGTCCTCATTAGCATCAGCGAGGTGCTTGCCAGTGTCACAGGTCTCGAGTATGCGTATACGAAGGCGCCGAAGGGCATGCGTAGCCTGGTCATGTCAGTATTCATGTTCATGAGCGCCATCGCAAGTGTCGTGGGCGAGCTTTTTGTCGGTAGGTAAGCACCTATTCCCAGGGGTTGATTATCTCTTACCTTCTTTTCCTTGCAGCCCTCTCCGCCGATCCACTATTGGTATGGAACTACATGATCTTGAGTGTTCTAACTGCAGTGACTGGTGTGCTGTTTTGGCGACAGTTTCACGACCTGGATGCTCGCGAGGATGAGCTCAATAGCATAGGAAGTGTCGGGTCCCTGTCCTCAGACTACGAGGGTTGACGTTCATGTACTGCGCACTGGGTATGATGCACCCTGTGGGTCGTGGATCATGTTAGATCACGTATGTATTTGAGATTGTACAGTCTACGAGACACTTCAATTGATTTCTACTTACCTTTGGGCCTGTGTTGTAAGGCTAAGCTATCGCAGATTGAGTGTGTAGTGATGACATGTGAAAACTGTGGGGCGGATGTATGTCCTACAAGGGGTGAGAGTACAATTATAGGGGAATTTGTTGGGTAGGAAGAGTGTTGGTCGGCTCGCGACACGATGATACACCACGGTCATGACACGCGAATTGGAATCACATCTTATCGCAGCTAATTTTGACGCCTGGTCTTCGTTCGCGTCCGACTTTTGAATCTCCCTGTCCTTGAAACCAGTCAACATATTTTGCGAGTTTCTCGATTGAGCCTTCCGCAACTCATTTTCCCTTGCAAATAATGTCCGGATGTTTTTCCATCGTGGTGAGGATTCCATGTGACTCTCCTCTTAGTGCTCTGTCTCGGCGCTTGCTCAGACTCAACCTCCATCTCTTTTGAGGGTAATCGACTGGCCATGACTACATGCATGAGTACCCTTCCGTCCCCCTCGATAGCTCAGTTGGAAGAGCGTGAGACTGTAATGGTTACGTAAGCAAACATCTCAAGGTCGCTGGTTCGATCCCGGCTCGAGGGATATTCTTTTGCTGGACAGTGCTTTCATGTTTTGCCTGTCGACCTGCGTCGCCTCTGACCAAAACAATTGGCTGATACGTGGTACAAACAGAGCAACGTTCCTCAATGTGCGTCGTCCGTGCTTCGCCCTCAGATGTACCACCAACAGACTAGCAATGCATAATCGCAGCGCTCGAGAAGAGGGTCGTGGCCACAGAGCGACCGAAACACAGTCAGTCCATTCTAGAGCGAGCTCGTTCTCCGCCAGACCATAGTATGTCGCGTGCACATATTGAAGTACGGCGAGTGTAGCTGTGTCCCCTCGCGATCTGTAGGCATACTCATGCACCGGATTAAGACCTGCTTGAACTCTGTCACCATGATTGATAGTAATGTCGGTCTTGCTCAACGACCCACGTCATAACTGTTGAGATGAGACACAATGGGTTGTACAATCATAGCAAGTCTGAGATGCCGCGCGAGCAAGCAGCCCTGGACAAGACATACGTCAGTAATCCTTCACCTACGAACACTACACATACTGGCTTTCTTGTTCAACAAAAACCTGACGTGCTTTTCCATGTGCGCAATGTCCTCCTCGATGTCTGCGCACGAAATTTAATTTCCAGTGACAGGGCGTAGTGCAGATTTCACTCACCCTTGTTCTTCTCGAAGTGCAGCAGATACTCGCGGTATGTCTGGCGAATCGCATTCCGCAGATCTGATATCTCTGCGGCAGGGCTCTGTTGAAGCCCAAGGGGATTGAAGATCAAGACAGTGACGACCTTGGGGTTCGACATTATTGCGGCGAGCGCGTTGAAGTTGGCGGAGATCAAATGCAAGAGGTGTCCGTCCTTGGAAAAAAGTGGGCATACCCTGTCAGCCGCGTCCAGTGTCATCGCCTGGGTCTCCATGACATGCCACGCTGTCAGCCAGATTTATATTCACGGTAGATACAAGGAGCGTTGGATAGCCCATAAGCGAGATTTCACCGCTTCGCGTCACCTTGTGTTGAAATTGACTGTACGACGTTGACGTTTGCTGGTCGTGGTGATGAGATCAGGTATGCCAGGAATAAATAACACGAAAGTTTAGATACGGGTGCACAGCAACGATTCCAATCCCCCGGGTGTTGGGCAAGGCACCAGTAACTACCAGTGGGGTTCTGTGTGCATCGTGCGGCCACGGGATCACCGGGGGGCTAGGGAGGCCTCCAACAATGCCGCCTGTGGCTTGACAGCACTCTACGAGGAGTTTTGACACACGATATGACGCTCAGCAGTGCGACCTCTGTGCACAAAAAGTGCTCGCGAAACATCTGAATGACATCTGCAGAATAGACGGTACGTGCGGGTGAATCGACGGAAGAAACCATGCGCTGGTTTGTTAGGAAGGACTATTCATTCTCGGATTTAAGCTCGTTTGGGCCCCAGCATTGTTTTCTAGAAACGACACGCCCTTTTTTCTTTGGCATACAGCTAGCTGGGTGCTGAGGGTGTTCTTGGGTGGCACTCAAGTCTCGGCGCGCAAGGGGTCTGCGTAGAGAAGCGCCGGACCGAAGTGCGCGCCACCGAAACCAAATATTTGCTCCGAAGGTGGACGCTGGCAAGCGCTGTCAGGGCGCCGTCAACAGCACCCCCGGCAAATCCTCAAGGTGAGCACCAATCCCTGCTGAAACTCTGGCCGTACAGCGTCTGGCAAGATGGGGAGGATGAGAGCTTTTGAACGACGTACCATATGTCCGGAGAAGGTCGTCGGAAGTGGATGGATTGCGAGTGGAGGTGGCTGATGACGCTGGCGGTGCAGTCTTGGCCTTCAAAGAGACGGACTTACTGACGAGCCTTGCTTCGTGCGCAATGTTCCATGACAGATGGTGCGTTGGCCTTTTTTTCTCAAAGCGATATACCACTGACCTTGCATCTCCGGAGTGCAGAAGGTCGAGATCGACACATTTTCCGGCTACCGTATCTACCCTTCGAAGGGCAAGCTCTTCGTCCGTGGTGACAACAAGGTACGCACTCTACTCAGCCCCCCCCCCCTCCTCCACCATTTCACGCGTCTCCAGATATTCCGCTTCGCCAGCGGCAAGAATGAGTCGCTCTTCCTGCAGCGCAAGAACCCCCGCAAGATCGCCTGGACACAGGTGTACCGCCGGATGCACAAGAAGGGTATCACCGAGGAGGTCGCGAAGAAGCGCTCCCGCCGCACCGTGAAGCACCAGCGTGGTATCGTCGGCGCCGACCTCGCTGCCATCGCTGCACGGAGGAACCAGACCACCCAGGTGCGCCTGGCACAGCGGTCAGCCGCCATCCAGAAGGCGAAGGCGGAGAAGAAGGACAAGGAGAACAAGAAGGAGAAGAAGGTGCGTCTCGTTGCCTACCCGATCACACAGTGCGATGGGACTGACGATCGGGGACAGCCCGCCGGCCGTGCACCAGTGTCGAGCGCGCCCCGTGTATCGAAGCAGCAGATGAAGGGTGGCAAGGGCGGCCGCTAAGCGGTGCTTGCGGATCGGTCTCACATCTTACTGCTATGTCATATTTCGGTTTCGCCCACGCTCACACACCCCGCAAAATGTATGGATTACAGCATGCCACCATGATAAGCCACGATGCACCTGCTGTACTCCGATCGGTACGACGCTGAGGGGGCGAGAGATGTACAGGTAATTTGTGACTGTTGCAGGGCCAGGTAATTGAATGAAGACCGTCGTCTACAACACCCATACCCACTGTTGACGAATTCTCTGAATGGAGATCATCCGCTTATGTGAAGGACATATGCCGCAACTTTATAATAATCAACTGATGTTCCGATGAAGGCAACGATGTCGGGACGTGCTCGTCATTCTGACTTACTTACGCTCACAGTCGGGGACTCCACTGCAAGTCTACAACCTACACGTCGCGCATACGTAGCGTGGGTCTGTTGTCCTTACGCCATCCCGCGAACAGAAATCTGCAACCGGACCGTATACTCTCCCGGTTCCGGTTGTGCTAAGTCGGGAGTTAATGTGACGGCGAGACGTAACAAGTTCGATAACGACCTTCTGTTGTCCAGCATCTGCGCAAAGTCGGCGGACTGCGAGGTAGATCGCACGTTGCAATTGGGGTGGTGGTACAGTCACTGAAGTATTCGTCTCCAACGAACATATCCCTTAGGTCCGATGTGCTATACGATGCTGTCGTCTCCCCGCCAGAATACTGCACATGGCGCTCAGGCACTGTATCCGTTGTGGCGCTTGTGCGCCTATACCCGCCTTTCGTTAGCGATGCATCTAGTACGATGAGCCTCGGGTGATTCCCCGTCTTACCGCCATTTCCATGCCTTCCTCGGGCGCATGGTGTTCTCGAGCACTAGCAGCGATCCTTAGCGTTGGACCAGATGACGCAGTCAGAAGACGCACTTTGCCTTTCGAGTCGCACTCTAAAGTTTCCGGCCAAGGAGCGTTCGACTTCGGGGCTCCCACACAGACGCGTCTATCATGACCCGCGACACAACATTGACAGATTTCCCCAAATCTTACCACAGTTCTGCCAGATATCTTCTCTCCTTCGCCAACTTCGCTTCGCCTTTCTGACCGTCCCTTCCTTCCACTCTGCGTCTGCTTCCTGTGTCGAAACCCTACCTGCTCTGCCGCGGAATCTAGCGAGCTGCCGGGGTGCACGTTCCCCTGGCTTCGCGGAGATTGGCAGCGACCGCACCCGTCCTGGCCAGATCACACAAGGTAGTGTCGCCATCCATCTCCAGCGCTGCACTGGACACCCCGTGCAGCTGAAATCTGCGCGAAGCCCTCCAGGTGCCCGTCGCGGTCGTAAGCACGTACGTACGTGTCCCAGCGAGCCCGCGCGCACCTGCGAGTGGGCCGCTTCTGCTTCTTAATGGGCCGCCATTTCCGCGCGGCCCAAACCACCTGTGCGGCTCGATATGGACGCTAGCTTGTCCTCTGTTCCAACTTCTCTGGGCTCGCGGCGAGCTGGAAAGCTTCTCTCTTCTCGCCCCGTGCATGAACGCATCGCCAGCTGACCCGCGCCGTGCGCGGACGTTGACTGCAGTGCCGATAGCCCCGCGGGCTGGCAGCTTCCCTATCGCTATAGCTCGCGCGTGGTGCGTTGCCCGCCGTGCACATGCTGGGAGATTGATTGCAGCGGACCCAATCTGGGCGGCGCTGGGAGCGTTGTGGATCGCTTGCCGTAGGACGCATCCTCGGTGCCACGCGCCACCGCGAGTGCACAGGGGAAGGACGCCCTCGTGGCGGGGAAGCGTGCAGGAAGGACCCGCGCTGAACTCTCCGGCCGCTTGTATCCTCGAGATCCCGCGCAGTCGGAGCACGGTAGCAGAAGAAATGGGGCTTGGACGGTGATTGCAGTGATGGATACAGGAAGGAGTTGCGGCCGCAGGAGTCCATGTCAAGGAACGACCGCTGTAACACTTGCTGGCCGTCACCATTGAAGAGGAAGTGCGGCCTCCGTGCACGGTGATTGTCGTGGTCCCATGTGCCACTAGCGCTATTACACTAGCATTCGGATACGGTACTCGGAGGTTCTGTTGCAGACCATCATTCTCGCCGTGCACGGCGCTCCGACAGTATTGTACTGCAACAAAGGGGAGGTGGAACTCACCGTCGCGGTAGGACAGCCACGAAATGCACCGGTATGTCGCACAGTGTTGTATAACCCTCATGAGACAGGGGATGTTAGCTGCCAGGCACGGTAGGGGCCTTCTCAGGTGAATACGTGGGCATGGGCATGGCAACGGCTGGAGCGAATTGTCGAGAGGTGGGAGTTATTACGGAGCCTCAATTGTAGAATCAGAAAGCCAGTTCTCGAGCGCGTGGGCCTGGATGCGCTTGCCGCAGTCAAGGGGTGCCCGATCGGACAGGTTGCTTGTGCCCGATGCGGCAATCCCGGCCTTGCACTCCGGGCGGCGACGAGCAGGGCCGGGGGCGAAGCGGGGGGAGCCAATCGGCCACCGCCGGAGATGGCCTGCGCCCTGGCCACTTGCCTTTTCGGGCAGGCGATGCGGTGGGCACCGCCGCCGAGCTTTTGTATATTCGCTGGGATTTGACGTCGACTGGAGCGTCAACTCTATATAATCCCCGGCCACACGTTGGTGGTCATACCCCTCCTCGCACCCCGTCCCGAATCTAGATCACCGTGCACACCGCACAGCAGCCAGTCGGAACTGGTGAGTCGCAGTGTCTGATCGCCGTCCCTGCCTCTCGAGCTTGGGCCTCTGTTCCCGAGGAGCATCTGGCGAGGTGTCCGATTGAGGTGGTCGGTATTGCTTGTGGCAATTTATCATCTCGGGCTGCTCGCACGGCTGTCTTCGGATGACGGCGGCAGCACGTCAGCGATGCGTTGCGCGACACGGACACTTTCGAACAGTTGGTCGTATGGACGGCGTCTCGCAGTCTCCTCCCGGCGCTCAGCTATACACATACTGATGTCTGCCCATTCTAGGTCTCTGCTGTCTGCTATAACTACAACGTTACCC
The DNA here is from genome assembly GCA_022606075.1 of Fomitopsis betulina. Lineage (NCBI taxonomy): Eukaryota > Fungi > Basidiomycota > Agaricomycetes > Polyporales > Fomitopsidaceae > Fomitopsis > Fomitopsis betulina. The sequence goes on from JABYQK010000111.1 coordinate 26,303, forward strand.
TCGCCTCTGTATACCCTGCAACCATGCGCCTCACCCTCTCTGCCATGCCCGAGGAGCTCCTCGAGCGCATCCTTGCTTTCGCCATTACCCCTGGATCCTCGCAAAGATCTGCCGTGCATCTAAAGAACCTCGGTGTAGCGCCGCATGTTGCCCCCCTCCTCGTCTCGCGGACCTGGCTCCGGATCGCTACCCCCACCTTCTACCGCCACATCACCCTGCGCTCGGACAAGCAGGCCGCGCTGCTCGCACACAGCCTCAGGAGGAACCCCGAGCTCGGTCGCTGGGTGCGCAGTATCCGCGCCGAGGGCACCTACCCACGACTCCTCGATGTTGCACAGTTCTGCCCTGTGCTCGAGGAATTCGACATGACCGTCGACAACGGCCCGTCGACCCCGCACGCGGCGCAAGTGAGCCCGCACCGACCACCCACCGTTGACGAGGCTATCGTCCGCTTCTGTCACAGCTTCTCCTGCATGCGCCGCCTGCGCCACCTCGTGATCCGCAAGAACGCGTACCTCACCTTGCCTGGCCCGACGCACGTCTTCGAGCAGCTTGGCAAGGCCATCCGGGGATGGAAATACCTTGTGAGTATCGTGGCTCCGCTCATGCATGTCATTCGGGCTCCTTCATTGTGTCCGTTACTCGGCACGCGACAGTGGTATGGTGGGCGTGGGTATTGCGCCCAGTGTTCCGCACGATTGCAAGGGCACAGATATGGTCTAGCCGGCTGCGTCAGCGATTGTATGCACCGATGCTGATACGTCTCCACCCGCCAGGAAACAGTGCAAATCGCCTTCCGCTTCTCCCCTTCCCCCGCGTCCGCGTCCTTCGCTACATCCCTGGCCTCCGCTCCGCGGCTCCGGGCCGTCAGCGCGCAGCTGCCAATGGTGTGGAACACGGCCCTGCTCGAGGTACGCTTCCAGTACTCCAGCGCACACTAGCGTCTGACACTGGCACAGATCTCACAGAACCCCGCGCTCGAGCACATACACATCAGCCCCCGCGCAGAGCTCGCCGCGTCGCAGCTCTTCATCTCCGAGGCGCGTAAGCACCCCCGCTTGATGGAGCTTATTGCGGCGGGGACCCCAGAGCTCCGGCGCGACGCCCCCATGCGCCCGTGCTACTGGCCCATGTCGTCCAGCCTCCCGACGCCAGGGCTCATGTCGCCGTCGCACCCCGGACAGTACGGACCCTCTGCGTACGCATCGTATCCGGCACCGTCGCCTGTGCCCTACCAACACCTCTCCCAGCGCCACCGCGCGAAGCCCGAGCATAGTCACTCGCAGTCGACGCGCGACCCACGCGCAGTCGCGATGTTTGCGTCGTCGCCGATGCCGATGCGCAGTGCACCGGCGGTGCGCCGCATGAGCGCTGTCTGAGTTCCTGCGCGCCTGAGGGTACCATGCCCGCTATACCTAATGCGCGCATACACAAAGGGGACGCCTCGGTGTGCTCGCGCGCCGGCACGGACCACACATCTTGTTCAGCTATCCATCTCACGGACCATCGTAAATATATAATTCACGGGCAATTCGCTGTATCAGTACGTATATTCCTCTTCAGTTTTGCATTGTTGTACTCTACGTCTATAATCTCGCCCCGTGTTCTGGTTCTCGGTAGGCAGACATAGAAAATGGTGATCAAAGTGGACTGCAGACATGGTGTGTTGCACGGTGTTGGAAGTATTGTACATGATGTGATATATAAACTTGTACACAGCCTAATGATTATTCCCTATTTCTGCTCGCGTTCGCATACGGCGAGGGAAACATTGCGCAACGGCGGGGTTTTAGAATTCTAGGGTCGTTTAGCGGAGGACAGTGTCGTCGAAGATGAGCATATTTGCAAAAGTTGGTGGAGGAGCGCACGGTTACCATGAGGACTCGGACGTCGACATCCAGGGAGGGCGGGCACAGCTACGAGCCGGTAATCCAATTGACCAAGGGAGACCACTCCCTCCGCCGAGTCGATGGCGAGACGTAAACGTAGTGTCCTGGATCTGTCACATTAGAGATCTCCCGCTCTTTCGGTCCCACCAGGGCCGTCATGTCATTCTGCCCTGCGAGATACCGCCGGCTTGCGGGAAGTCGTCGGCTGGGGTCCTCTTCTTCGGGCGCGTCGTCATCAGGGCTAGATGTGTACTGTACGGCATGGGTTGCGAGGGACTCCCATAGAATTGTGTCTGCAGGGAAGCCGTCAGACGCACATGGTTGAGGAGAGGACGATGGACGATGGGCAGATAAGCTATTGCTCGACAGCCCGGGGCATGCGCGCGGGGAGCTGATCGGAGAAGCTCTGCGTAAATTGCGGAAGAGAAGAGCAGCTAGTGCCAGCTGCACCTCTTCCGTCGGCGAGCCTCGAGAGGAAGGCGGGGGCGGGGGCAGCCTCTATTTCCGATGGAGAATGGGTCACAAGGCCATCCTCGACGGTGAGTCAGAAGGCCACCCTCGACAGAGGCCCCGCATTCCAGAGCCAGCCCAGAGCGAAGAGCATGAAATTCGCTCACCTTCGGGACGGTGTCTGGGCAAGAGACGCGAGAGGCGGGTGCCTCGAGGCGGGACAGCTGCCCTCGTCTCCCCGGTATTCGCAATCCAACCTCTGCATAGGTCCCTCTGCATTTGGACCGGGCTCAGATGCGTGGGACGTGACGAGGACTCGATCGATCCCTGTCAGTGCCGGATAGGCTCGGTGATTCAGAGGTGCGATGCACGTCGCACGCAGAAGCACAACTGCCGTCCGGCGTGTTTAAAAGGGAGGATGCAGGCGAGATGCGATGTATCCTGAGCGTGATCGTCATGGTTGATGCACGTCATCTGGGTTGAGGCGCACCCTCGTCGAGGTGCCCTCCGCCGGGCTCGGTACACCCGAAACCCTTCTCGACCGAGTAGCGAATGCGCGCCGCAGACACGCGGGCCCGCACGTTATTGTCTGCTGGCAGCCGGTACGATTCCGTATCCATGTACGCCAGCTGCTCCCCGACGCGAAGAGAACTTGTACCGCAGGTCTGGCGCTGTCGGTATGGCTCGAGGCACTCCCGCTTGACAGCGAAGACAGCGCGGGGCGTATTTAAGGGACGCCAGGGCGAGTCGAGTAAGCGGGGACCGAGTAGTCTCCTGTAGTCTCCTTGTCGACATCAAGAACGGGAGAGGCAAATAGATTACAGCCGAATTGCCCTGGTGTGGGCGAGGATGACTATCCAATAACCTGTGAGCTCGCAAGATCAGTTGCGGTCGTAAATCATGCTGAAGTAAACGTACAGCACGTAAAGGTAAAGGAGATGTCACCAAAGAAGTGCTCAGCATGGACAATCACGTCGCTGTATTCCACGCCTTTTCGGGCAATCGTGTAGTTGTATTGCCTAAACTGTGGAATAGGTGAGAGCGAACAGAAGACGCACCCAACGACAGGAAACGCTCACTTGTTTGTATGCCTGAGAGGAGCATATCATGTCATAGCCTGACTGCTGCAGCTTTCGATCCGCCGGCGCAACCCTTGCAAGACCCTGTTTGAGTTACCGTGACATCGCCATCGAGGATTATTCGACATACGCATGCTACAATAGAATGTCGCGCGAGGCGGCGCAGAGAATGATAACGCAGTACTGCGACATTGTACCTGTCAGTGACGGACGGCTGCCGCTGAGCTTTCAGGTGTGCACTTGTTGGCTTGGATCCACAAATCTGAGCGCCACGATTGGTCCACCATAGCCTTGTCTGATGCATTCTCGAGTATGCCATGGCAGAAGGAGTGAACGTAATGCGCACCATTGCTGCTCGTTAGGTCGGGCCGCAATGAAGGAGAGTTGGCTAGGACATACTATATATCTATTAAGCCGAGGAGTCTCATCCTTGCGAAGCGTCGGGCGACAGAGCGAGAGCGCTGCAGGCTGGTACCAGCCTCTCACGCACTAGTAGGATTGAGACGCGTACGTATGCGCTGAAGCTCTACGCACGACAGAGCGCAGCTGTAAAGCACAACGCATAAGGAAACTTGCGTCATTGTCAGCGTATGTCAGTGCTGCATATGAACACGCTTACATCAGCAAAAAGTCCTGACACCGGTAAGCCCAGGTAAGGTCGGGTAGCGCCTGTAATCTGCGCCCAGGCTGGTACCGTCTGGTAAGGTCTTGTAAGCCTGTCGTCCGCCAGGTAGTGCCCTTGTACACTCCCACCAGAATTACGGGCCCTTATATTACTGGTAGCCGGCTGGTGAATGCATACAATGACGCCCCAGTCTGATGCCTGCCTTGTAAGGAACATAGCGGACTTGTTTTCACAATGTATTGTATGTCAGGACCACCGCGGGACACACGCCGTCATCGTGGAGTTCACGCGAGACCCATAAGAGACCTCCGGACCCCTGCTGAAAAGAGGAGAAGCGAAAAAAAGCCCTTACAATGCGCCATACCCTTCCGCATCTATCATGTCGAAGTACGGTTCTTCGCCGTCCTCGGCACCCAGTAGCCCGTCGATATCGGCCTCCACCTCTTCCTCCCAAGAGGGCCAGCCCATCTCCTCCTCCTCATCTTCATCTAGGTCGTCTTCAATCAACGTGCTGGCAGGCGTGGTTCTTCATGAGCTCCCTCGAAAACTTCTCCTCAGACGCGGGTAGATTTAGGATGGAAACTTTCTTCAATGTGATCGTGCGGCTCTTCATCTCATCCGCTCCTTGACCTCGAACCACCACCATCTCTGGTAGGTGCCCGCTTATCGGAGCCCATCTATTTACCCTCCCCCCTCTAATTCACCCTCGTTTCCTCGCGTCAAGGCCGTCCAACTCGGCCCCCACATTCACTATTGTCGACCAACTCGACACCGCGACATAATCCCTCTTTCCCCTGGGTTTGAGGACCATAAAACACCCCTCCTCACTCTCGCCAACCAAGTGCCATTGATCACAACCGTCGACCTCCCACGTCCCACTTTAGGCTCCATGGCCTCGCCTTTCCTTCCCCCTCTTGCCTGTCGCAGTAACGTGCCCTAGACCCCAGTGGCGAAACACACGGGAGACTTGACGAGCAGGCTACTCTTACGCAGTGTAGCGGGTCACTAACTTACCTGATTGGTTAGCTGTGAGGCTTGATGCACACAAAGTTGCTGTTGAGCGACTTGGGATTGTACTACGCTACAGGGGTCCTTATATACATGTAGGAGACCGTCTGACTAAGCTACTGTATAGTACCAATCCCGATGCATGTGATTCTATCTACAATGCATGCGTTACTCCTGTTACCCGGAGTACCGGTGTGTGAACTCGGCTGCCTAGTTAGGCGCTCTCTATTGTTCAACACTCCCCCTTGCTAAGTGCAGCGATAGATGCGCGCAAGCATTAAATGGCACATAGTGCAGCCGACTATGCTGGACTTCTAATCATAAAATCTTAGTCCGAGCATTTCTCTGAATTTGAGAAATTTGATACGACCCAAGTTCTTAGTGAACAAGTCTGCCGGATTGTCATCAGTGCTTACGTAGAAGACTTCGACTTTCTTGTCTTCTACTAGCTCCCTCACATAGTGGTAGCGAATGTCAATGTGTTTAGACCGACGCTCTGTGATGGGGTTGGAGCTAATGAATATTGCTCCCTGATTGTCCAAGCAGATGGGCAGCGGTCCGAGCTTGTAGCCGATCTCCTCCAGGAGCATTTTTATCCAGGCTACTTGTCGCGAGCAATCGCTCAGCGACATATACTCAGCTTCAGTGGATGACAGGGCAACTGTCTTCCGCCTTCTGGACAGCCAACTGAACGCGCCGTTCGCGAACTTTAAGAAGTGCCCAGACCGTGACTTTCTGGCTTCTGGGCTGTCTGCCCAGTCAGAGTCAGTGCACGCCAATAATCCATTGCCGCTTTGTCCTTCATAAACTAGCGCATAGGATTTTGTGCCAATTAAATAGCGGCAGATATACAGTGCTCTGTTTAAATGGTCCTGTGACGGATTTGCTGCAAATTGCGCAAGTAATGTCACGGCGTAGCAAATGTCAGGTCGAGTTCCAAGCATTAGATACAGCAAGGAACCGATGACAGTCTGGTACTTGCTTCGAAGTGCTGGGTCAGCTGTGCCAGTATTGGCAACAGGCTTGTATCCAGCAGGGAGTGGAGTTGGCGCAGATTTAGCGTTCTGCATGCCGCAGTGCTGCAGCACTTTCTCAAGGTAGGCGCATTGATCCAAATTGATTTCGCGTCCTTTCCGAGTTATGTGCATGCGTAGAAATTCCTTGACATCGCCTAAGTCGCGACACTCCCACTTCTTCATGAAGCGGTCCTTTAATGAAAGGACTAGGGTCTTTTCTTTGCCACAAAATATGGCATCGTCTACATAGACGATGATCAGCATGAAGCGACCATCTTTTGTCTTATAGACGAATATTCCGGCATCGGATACGAGGCGTTTACAGCCAAGTTCCTTTAGGGACTCATTGAGGGTGCGCCACCACACAAGCCCTGCCTGCTTAAGTCCATAGAGAGCGCGAAGTAACCGGAGTACTTTGTGCTCTTGGCCTGGTACTGCAAAGCCTTCAGGCTGCTCCATATAAATTTCTTCGTCGAGCTTGCCATAGAGATAGGCATTACGGACGTCTAGTCCGGAGACGTGCATATCCTCAAGCGCAGCTAAGGCGAGGATTAGGCGTACAGTCTCAAAGCGTATGACTGGAGAGAAGACCTGATCATAGTCAAGGCCTTCAATCTGGGAGTAACCCTTGGCGACCAATCTGGCCTTTTTACGACCGTCAGTTTTGACGTCGAATACCCAGCGGTTCTTGGTGACCTTACGTCCCTTGGGACGATCAACCAATTCATAGACATTGTGTTTGCGAAGTGCCTCAAGTTCTTCGCGACACGCTGTCATCCACTACTCAAGCTCCTTTTTAGGTAGCTTTAGTATATCGCGGAAAGACCATTCTCTCGGACTGGTCCCGTCTGGTAGATCGTTGTCGAGGGTGGGTAGCGCTTTTGCAAGCAGCAACTCGACTAACTTCCCCTTCCCGGCATAATTCTGCCAGTAGTAACTCAGCACTTTGCGCTGCATCCTCATCAGATGGGGCGGACTCGACAGGTTCGTCGCGTGGAGGATGATTTGGCGCAGAACTAGGTCCGGGAACCTGTTGTTTTTGCTGCCTTTGTGGTCCGGTTTTGGTACGAGAGCTACCCGCATCCTCACCGACCATCTTTTTCCATCTCCCCTGATTTTCAATGTCCTTTACTATGTCTTGGGGCTTCCGCTGCTCACCATAGACATTACCTTTACGAGTTACTGGTCTCCGCTCCCTTGCTGAACGTCGCGGCTCCACTGGGGGCGCAGGATGTTCGACCGGTGCATGGGGCGGCGGTACTGGGTCTTCGGGCGCATCTTGCAGCTCCTGCTCATCGTCATGAACATGACCGTTTCCCCTTTTAGGAAGGTGATGTTGTGGATGATCATCGTCGTCATCCTCATCTACCTGAGGTGTGGTTTTTGGCTGATCCGCTGGGATCATTTCTTCTCGAGGTGGCCAAACTCGAGTTGTGCCCCGACGATTTGTCAGAGGACACTTAGGAAACATAGTTTCGTCAAACATCACAGTGGATGATCTGAACAAAACATTGTCTGGTGCTCTCATAAAGAGCCATCCACCAGTGCGCTCTGTAGAGCCATCTCCCCCAAGATAAATCATCAGCTCCGATTTGGGCGATAAACCATTTTTTCTAACGTCCTTGGGTATAAAGACGTACACACCGCAGCCGAAAATGCGCAGGTGCGCCACAGATGGCGGCTCACCGTGTATCAATTCGTAGGGGGTAAGCCAATTAAGGCGACGAATTGGCGTGCTGTTGTAAACGTGGACCGCATGATCCACAGCGAATTCCCACCAAGATGGAGGTAGACAAGCATCATGGCACATTGCCTCTGCTTTGTCCATGAGCGTCCTATTGAAACGCTCAGCTCTGCCATTCTCCTGAGGAGTATGCGGCGAGCTTTGAAGGATCTCTATGCCATTATCCTTTAGAAGGTCTTTGAATGCAGTGGAGACGTATTCTCCCCCTGCATCAGACAACCACTTCTGCACTGTCTTTCCATATTTAGTTTTCACCATGGCTAGGAATTGCCTTGTGGCTGTAATCGCTGCAGATTTCTTGCACAGATTTACAGTCCATGCGTGCGATGAAGCGTCATCATAGTACAGTATGTAGTACTTGTACTTATGATAGGAATCTACTGGGAAGGATTTTAAGTCCGAATGAATAAGTTCAAACAGTACCTTTGCCCGGTAGTTGGACAGCGGGAATGACTTAGAGTGCATTTTCCCTTTTGCACATCCTTGGCATATAGGTGAGTCCTTAGGAATCTCCACCTTTCTGGGAAATCCAGATGTATGCTCCTTCGCCTTTGCAAGCACGTCCTTAGAAGGGTGCGCAAAACGGCGATGCATAGTCGAATAATTGACTTCATTTACGTTCACATAAATATTTTGAACGTTTTCACCCGATTCAGCCACGAGGGTGAAGGTGGTAGTGTCCGGATGCTGCGGTATAAACCTGAATAGAGGTTTCCGCACTCCCGGTTCATACAGACTGATATGCTGCGCTGTTGCGCGCAAGTCTAGTCCGTCTTGGAGGAATACCCCTAGTGACAAGAGACGTGCTGCACAATTCTCCATATAATAGACAGGATATAGGCGCGTCTGCAGCCATTGTTCGTCTATTTGGTAGTTTAGGAACACAGTTCCTTTAGCAATAATGCTGCCTACCGCTCCTTGTTGTGCCGTTTGAGTACGGATAGGAGTCTGGAGATACTCGAATTCCGAGAAGTCTCTTATGTCATTTGTAATGTGCAAAGATGCACCTGAGTCCAGTAGCCACTCATTCGCTGAGAAGCGATTTTTTCCTTTTCCCTTACAACGTGAGCACGCAGCGTAATCGCGCGAATGAATACATTGTACATTTTTTAAGCCGCTACTAAGTACATTTACTAATGTCCGAGCGCCGTTGTGCAAGTCAGAAGCGGCTGTTAAAGCGCTGTTAGTAACTTGCTTAGGGTTAGGAATATGAGTGACGTACTCATTACCCCAGTCGTCGTAGCCATCGTATGGCTCCATGCAGTGGAGCTCACCCGTTAACGGGTTCCGAAAGCTCTTGTCGACGATAGGGGGTGCAAGGCCCGCGGCCTGCGCTATCATGCCGTCTAACTCGGTGTTGTGCGCGTCGATGTCTTCTTCGTCTGATGCCCAGACGATGGACTTTTCTTCGGCGTCGTGGAAGTCGTCGTCCTCGCTGATGTATTCGTCACGCATGACTTCGTCGATGTGATCGGCCATGTCGACATCATCGTGCTTGCTGCGCTTTGAAGCGCGCGACTCGGTGTCCGAGGGGACTTCTTCGATGTGAGCAGTGCTCACGACTTCCTTCAGCGCGCGGATTGTTTCCGGCGTGCCGGCGACGTCTAGGCCCTTGGCGAGCTGGAGGGCTTCTCCGAGCCAATCACCGCGAGTGCGCTTCTTGCCCTTGTTAGGAGCAGGTGCTGCGACTTTTCGAGTCCTGCTGCCCGAAGGCGCTAACTCGACGACAGTGGTGGTTGTCGGAGCGGGGATCGACACAGTGTCGGCGATGTGCATTTCTGCATGTTCGTCGTGCTTGTGCGAATGCGGCTTACCACGGTTTTTACTGCCGCGCTTTCCCCTAGGAGTAAAGCCCTTGGCCTTCTCCTTGCCCTTGTCGTTCCACTCCTTCTTTCCCGTGCTGCTGCTGCCCTCAGGGCGCTGCTGCTGCGTGAAGGAGGGACTGCCCTTCTTCTGCTTGATAGCAGAGATTTTCTGGGCCGACGATTGCCCCTTGTTCTTCGACTGCTCCCAGGAAGCGGTTAAGGCATCCTGGGCACCGCTTGGTGTGAGCTCCTTGATTTCGACTTTATTGAGAGCAAGCTGTATAGCTGTCTCATATCGAGGTGGAGCGGCACCCAAAATAATCAGGGTTCTCATCTGCGGAGGCAGAGAGAGGCCAGCTCCGTCGAGCTCGTCGAGGTTGCTCTGGATCTTTGCGATCGCAGGGCCGGGGTGCTCGTTCGCTGGGATACGGATGTTGATCGCAGCCTTGAAGAAGGCGAATGCCCCCATGGCGCTGGTCCCTCCGTAGAGCCCATAAAGGGTGTTCCAGATTGACTTCGCAGTCGTCTTGGTTCTGACGCGCTGCGCGACTTCGACGCTTAGGCGCAAACGAATGCTGCCCATTGCCTTCGATTGCATCTGAATCCATTCAAGGACTTCAGAGCGGTTAGACCCGTCCGAAGCCTGGGTAGGCTCAGCGAAGCCGTCAGGTAATTCGATCAGGATCCAGACTCCCTGCGACTGCAGGTATGCCTTCATCAGATCGGCCCAACGGCGGTAGTTCGCACCGTCAAGGACGGGGACAAGGTTCTGGAGTGAGTTCGACATTTCTGTTTAGTTGGTGTTGGTAGAGCGGTTTGTTGATATGGTTCTGTGAACGCATTATCAGCGCTCTGTCTTATGCTGCCGAAATGGCGCTAGCACCACACTGGACTCATTGTTTGGGGTGGCGACAGCGAGGCTGTGCCCGACCTGCAGCCATATAGGCGCAAAGTCTCCCCCTGACGTCAAAGCCCCTAAGGGCGACGTCCAGGTAAGCTATCCTGACCCGCAGCGGACACAGCCTCAAGGGCGCAGTACCGCGCAGTGTTCAGGGCTCATAACCTGACGAGCAGGCTACTCTTACGCAGTGTAGCGGGTCGCTAACTTACCTGATTGGTTAGCTGTGAGGCTTGATGCACACAAAGTTGCTGTTGAGCGACTTGGGATTGTACTATGCTACAGGGGTCCTTATATACATGTAGGAGACCGTCTGACTAAGCTACTGTATAGTACCAATCCCGATGCATGTGATTCTATCTACAATGCATGCGTTACTCCTGTTACCCGGAGTACCGGTGTGTGAACTCGGCTGCCTAGTTAGGCGCTCTCTATTGTTCAACAAGACTCCTCGTGTGAGTCCGATGCGCGAAGTCGGGAAGCAAGCTCCGGGGCGCCTTTGGCCCTGGGATAAATCCGTATTCTGTGAGGCACTGTAGGGAGGTGGAAGTGGAGGTGTTGCATGTGGAGGGAGGCTCGGGTCCAACTGTGGAGGTGGGGAACCTAACACGAACAACACCAGCACCCTCTTGCTGGAAGGTGCTATGCGCCACCCATAGGTTTGCCCCCTGCTTTTCATTCTGGTAGTGGAGAAACAACAGACGAAGAAGAGAAGTGCCAGAAGTGGCCTGGATGATACGACGAGGAGGAGGATCATATTCACTATTCCTACGACATTCATTTCCTACGGGATAAGCCCCTCACCCCACCGGTCCCCGAGGGGGGCCTACGAGTCGAAAACGAGGACCTGGACCAGGAGTGTCCATACCTACGAAGGAGGAAGCCTAGTTCGCCCATTGGGCCTCAAGTGAACAGCAGGTGGATGCCGGAGCAGGGAGCCACAAGGCGCAGTATAGGTCCTGACTGATTTTCCTTGTAGTTATGGTCTCTGCATGTACTTCAAGTACGGAGCTTAAACAATCAGAATGGAAAAAAAAGGATCGTGCGGCTCTTCGAGGACGACCCTACCGACGAATGGTGTATAGACACCCTGGACTGATGGAACAAGTGAGTGCCCACTCTCGCATTGGATACACATGCTTATGACTCTCTTAGACAAGTATTTGGTACCGACATGATAGACGACGCCGAGACGCCAGCGGCCAATGACGAATCGTCGTACGCCAACCGCACCATGAACCAGCATGCCGCAAAGCGGGCTTGGCATGCAGCGGCCCTTCTAAACGACAGTGCCGCAGCATCGTCGTTGCCGTCACCCGAAGTCCCTAGTACCTCCAAGTCGCGCTTTGCTGTTGCTTTGCTGTTGCTTTGCTGTTGCTTTGCTCCCAGCTCTCGTGCTCTCCTTCTGAAATGGCAGGCCTCTCCCGTGAAGTCACCGGCCGCCGCTTGCTCTGTTGTCCAAATGTCGCGGTCTCTTCTGTACGTGCTGTGGCCCTTTCGTTGCTATGATTCCTCCTGTCGTTGTGTACTGCACCGTGTCTATTATAAACTGCCATTGCTTTCATTATCTGCCCTTGAGTACATCCAAGCAACTGCCTGGCTACTGCGAGCTGGCCTGCTATCCAACAGCCTGCCTTAGGCAGCCTTACATGAGCTTACAAGACCATATATGTCGTACCAGTCTGGTCAAGTCAACCAGGCTGGCCCGATCTTGTAGCGAATTGTGAAATACAAGTGACGACTTTAAAGTCTTATATTATTGCTCACCAGCCTGGTACATCTGGTACCTATTGTCCGTCTTATATTCGCATATATTCAGGTCTACGGCGCCGGCCTTTTTGCTGATGTACTTGTTGCGCCGGCCAGGCTCTCCGATGTTCATGTCACCTTCATGGTTGTCAGAATAGCAAAATGTCGCTTGCATTGCATTGAACCGCCATGGAGGACTTGAGGATACGAACACGTCAGAGGAGCCTCGTGACCGCTACATAGCCCACGGTGCAGATATGAGAACGGAGTTAGAACCACAGTGCAACAGTCAGATAGCCACTCACATTCATAATTGAACAGTGCACACAGTGTCCTAGCATATCAAAATAACGAGTATAATGAGTATCTTCCAGGCTCAGATTATGCATATGGAAAGCAGGCAACAGCGGCAGCAGTTTGCGCAGCCTCAGCTGGCAGATGGTCACATCGCACATGCGTGTGACAGTTGCGATGGTGTTGTGCGCGCGTTTTGTAGCATCGTGACGAAAAGTCGACAATGCACACCAATCAATGAGCCCGTTCACGCATGTTGGGTGATTCGCTCAGTGCTTCGAGAGCTCCACAGTTACATCAGGAAAATGCTCTTTCCGGAATTCGCGCCAATGGGTGTACCATCTCGATATTGCGCACAATTGCAGTAACAGAAGATTATTCTTAGTCTGTTATTGGTGTAACAGAGACCTCGCGCGAACTGCAAACGGAAATCCATAATCCACTCTAATACAGATTATAGTAGCTATGAGTGTCCTTTGTTGGATTCAGATAGAAAGTCCCGCATTCGTCCAAGACGTTCTCGCTTTTCCAGGCAGTGGGAACAGGCCCACCCCATTTCGGAAAGAGATGAACACTGCGCTCCAGTAGAGTAAGTGGCACGACAGATGCTATCTTCGCAGAGCCCGTCAATCTCCCTACTTTGTACACTCCATACCTCGAGTCAGGTTCAGCCGTGAACGGAGTGAACCATTCTATATAAACTAGATGACGTGGGACCTGAGCAACTGTCGGGAAGAGCGAAAGCAAATGTTTCTCTGGTAGTGAGAAGACCGCGCGTACTTGTCCAACGCGCATATCTATGACAGCAGCAACAATAGAAATTAGTAATCAGGTTGCGGTGTCCATAGAAGAACATACCCTGTATACGAGTGCGAGGCTGACCAGCATTGTGCCGAGCATGCACAAGCGCGGTGTCGAAGCGTGCGTGAGCGAGAACGTTGCCATTTGAGGCGACGCGCTGGGGCTGTGCGTGAATCGAGTCAAGAGTTTCACTACCATGGTACTCCGTATTGCGGAATTTGATCTTGTGGTAAACCGGAAGAGCCTGGAAAGGGAATGTAAGATTCGCAGCTCGCCGTTCAATCTCGTTCTTCGTCAAGGTCGGTGTGTTCAATTCCACTACAAAACGAGCCAGGGCAGCCATGAGGAACGTCGCACCATACCCCGAAGGGGCCACAAGCTCCGTAAGTGGTACAGCCTTGCGGGTAGGCCACTTTGTCATGTGGTGATACAAAGGACATGCCATATCTGGCGGTCGCCAACGGGTCTCTTCATCGGCAGCAGTGGGTTCCGTACGACGAGGATCTGCTTGAGCTTCTGCGCGGAGGATGCGCCATTTGACGTACTGCACATGCTGCAGCACCTTTTCGCGACGCTCGAGCCATTTTGTCATTTGAGGGAATTCATTCTTATGGTTGGTCGAGCGGTAGGCCTCTTTGGCGAAGTCGATATGAAGGCGTTCTGTCGCTTCGGTGTTGTAATTGTCTGTCGTACCATAGAGCTTGATCGCGCGAACGTAATGAACGAGCATATGCAGCTTTGGAATGATGAAATTGCCGCGCGCACCGAGGCTGATGAAGATGGACTTCCTCGCATGGAAGTCCGATAGTGTGCGTTCAAGCGTGTCAAGCGTCGTGCTCGAATGAACCGAATACTGTGCTATGTGTAAAAAGTCGAGGAGGGATTTCGTTGCGCTGACCAGATCCTCCGTTGACTCGCCATGCGGCAGACGTACGTCGATGACAAGTCCGAGAATGAACCGAGCGATCTGCTTGTGCTCAGTTCCTGTCACGCGCGTCAGACCAGAGATGCCTTTCTGAAAGATATGGATGCCGTGGTTCGGTGGAAGGCATTTGACTCGCGCGTTGATCTCGTGCTTGCCAATGATGTCCGTCAGCCACGCCAGGAGGTGCTTGATGACGCCTTGGTGTAGCTGATGGAGAATATCGGGTGTGATTGCACGGTAAATATCGACGTACGGTAGCTTTTCCCAGAATGGGTGTTGAATGGGCTTGATGCCGGCGTCACCACAAGCATGGTTGTATTCACCAGTCCCCGCGAAAGCGAGTGCATCCAGCGCTTCGTCGAGATCACGATAGTCGTACGGGCAAGGGTATGTACCGAGTTCATCGTGAGGGCATTTGCAGATTGGACAATCTCCGGTGTACGTCCCCGTCACGAGGACCTGTTCCGGATAGTCGCCAACGTAGATCACCAAGATCGGGTGACAGCGTCGGACAATACCATCTCCGCTTGCCATAGGGACACCGTCAACGCCGGCGACACGGAGAGGCTCAGTCACCATCGACATGCAGGCGTGGAAGAGGTTCGCGAGTGTCCTGCGGCGAGCGGCTTTATTCTTGATGTGCTCGAGCCGGCTAGTTGGGAGGTATGCGAGGAGAATCTGCCCTCGGTGCGATGGTTTTCTTCTGATCTCCTTCGCCAGGTTCCCGATCGTAAGGTAGACCGGATATGCAGTTTTGTTGCGAAAGGACGTCAGCTGGGTCTTGTCCGATGAAAGAATAACAGGGATTATTGTTGCCCCAGGCATCTCATTCTCAAGATGCTTCTGCAGGTTAATGTTAGCATCAAAATTGCTGATGAAACGTAGGCAGCTTACCTGAGTCGCCCACCACCACTGGCCTGTGTGTAGATCATGGTACAGGCGAATAGTGCAGTCGGCGTCAGCATAGTGGCGTACGGGAGCGACACATATATACCGTGCATGCTCGGTGTCGCCGTAAAGGGCAGCGATACACTCCATGATGTTGCGACAGAACATTGCAAATTGTTCGCCGCCCACACATGCTTCAAACCGACGAAACACCGGGCGACGGTTTGGCAGCTTGTTGTCGATGATTTTGTTCAGCTCATCAGTATTCTTGAATGACAATCCCAGTCGCTCACGGACCTTTAGCCAACAAATGTAAGTCATGTACATGGTGCTACAGAGAACACCATAAACTTACCTCTTCTATAGCGAGCAAGTCGGAGAACGCTGTTGATCCCGGTCCGCGCAGCTTTGCCCACTGGGCAATCTCCCAGTCAAGGCGAGAGGTGAATGGCGCGTATAGGTTTGTGTCCTTGGGATCAACCTGGTGTGCGTAGGCTTCATATCCTGACCTTGTCGGTTGACCTGCCAGTGGAGGCGTGCAGGGCATCCCGGCTTGACCGCCAAATGGGATCACATATGCAGGAGATTGACGAAGTTGAATGTGGGCGTCGACATCGATGCCACCAGGGGCAGCACTAGGCGCGCTTGACAAGCCGTGAACATCGGGTGTCAGTGACTCGGAGCCTCGATTGTCGTCGACATCCATGGGAGATGGGTCGCGGGGAATCGCCGGGGAATGGCATGGAAGTTCGCCTCCCCCAACACTAGTTCGCAGGCGAGGCTCAGTAAGGTCCTCACCCACAGCTTCATCCTCGGCATCACTGTCCTCATCCAACTCTGGGTCATGAGCAGGCTGGCAGGTGGCCGTGTCTGCAGCAACGCCATTGTCGTCAAATGGAAGGTCTTCGCCAGCATACTCAGCAGAGGTGCCGAAGAAGTCGCCCTCGAATGGGACCGGTACGTCTTCGTTTGATGCCTCTGGTGCAGGTGATGTATTGTGCCCGCTGCACCTCGACTGCGACCGTGAACGTGCAGCACGTCGATGACTATCTCGGCGAGTTGGATGGCGCATGGAGTCTTCGTGTTGCTGGCGTGCGAGCTGACATGCTCCAAGGGTGCTCTGTTGGAGATGTCGGATGAAGGCACCATGGCTCGTGAAGGAAGAAGTGCAGCCGTTGCAGATGTATGGCATGGCGAGTTGATTGTACAGCAAAATCTAGAGTTGTACGAATGAGCTTGACAGTGAACCAGAAGATTGCGGTTATGCTTACCAAGGTATAGGATTATGAGTAAAGAGTTGTATTAAAAAACTAGTAGTGTATACGCCGTCAACGCTTGTGACTCGGACAGGTCAGAGTACGGGGTATACCGGTGCTCTGCACTAGGTCAGAGTGCCACGTACCAAATTGTCACACGGGGGTCCTCGCTAGTGCAAATCTTGCGCATTCACAGTGCTCTACATCACATGTCTGAGTGCGCCAGCGCATACCTTGGCTCAGTGTTTCGTTCCATCCTTTTGTTCTTGGAGTACAGCTTTGGGTTGCTTCGTCACTTCTGAACGGTCCTACTATCAGCATCAGCCCATTACAGTCTTCTCATTCAAGACCTTTGACTCACCATGTCAACAGCTGCACAACGGGTTCGAGCAGGTAGGAAGTCGACCGCAGACACAGGTGTAGCACAACACGGTCCTGATCACAATGATGATGCTGATTCGTGTGAGCTTTCACCAAGTATCTCCTCGCTCACTCTACCCTGCTCACTCACCACCTAAAGCCGGACGTCCTAAGCGCGTCGCCTCACAGAATGCTTCCCAAAGTACGTGTGTTTCATTCTGTACTCGTCATACAATCCTCGCTCATATGTGCTAGGATGGGCGTCGATGATTCCGAAGAGCCGTACATCATCAAGACCAATGTCCAACCCTTCACTGAAGTCAGCATCTAACTGTAGGTGGTGTTGGGTACATGTCAACCTATTTGTGGCCCTGTAGACTCACCTTCGCATTCAGCAAGTGACCATAGGCCGCCACAGGCACCAGTAGTAACGAGGAAGTCAGAAAAGGAAAAGCGTAAGAGAGCAGAGTCGATAGTGGAGGGTGGTGGTCAGAGTGTAGTCGGTCAACACGTCGGAGATGGGGCCTCAGAACGCCAGAAGCCGAAGAAGGCGAGAGTAGGAGGTGCATTGAAGTCTAGTTCAAGTGAGTTTCTCGTAGTTGCAGGCCATCCCAATGGCAAACTGCCATCCTGATGCTCACAATAAGTTTTCCACACAGAGTCTACCAGGCCATATGCTCCTCCAGCGATTGACGAGGACTCAGAGTCCGGAAAAGACGTCAGGATTGCAAAGGGGCCGTCCAAGTCCTCCGGTACTAGTGGGTTAGCACGACATCAATCTCAAGGACATACAGCTGCGCGCACCAAGATCAAGTCCTCATCCCGAAAACCCACACACTCGGCGACCTCTGCGGATGCTGAAGACATGCTTGGGGACAGCGGCGAAGATGGGCAAGATGCCCAATCGGAGCAAGATAGCGAGGAAGCGCCGGAGTCCCGTGAACAATGCGATGACTTCGACATGGAGGTAAGTACGTGCTACTAGTACTATGCTACGTTAACATCCATCTCGACTAGCGTGTCATGTTTATATGCTCAGGTGTGTGTCTATTCTCTGTGGTATAGCTCATTGCATCAGACTTAACACTGAGCCAGAATCAGCCCAACTCGAGGCCGGCCACAATGATGCACCTCCCCGATTACGCACTAAGAGCACAGGCTCTCGATCGTCCAGCCCGATGTCGGTCTTGCCATCGGAACCTCCAACGACTGACAGCGATGGCTTCACAGTGAACAGGACTGCATACGACTCGGACGAAGCATTGGATCGGGTCCCTCAGGCTCCGAAGCTTGGATTGCAGCATCGAGGGTCTTCAAAGCAAAGTCAGCCGCGTGCCCCGAGTCGCCGCTATGCTGTCATGGAGTCATCGGACAATGAAGATGTAGAGGAGGCGCAAAATAAAGTGCCAACTAAGACTTCACGTCAGGTGCGTCAGCTTCCAACATCCGATTGCAGGACTTGAAGTTGATATAAGTAACCTCCTTAGCTAACAAAAAATCAATGGAAGAAATACGAGCAAGAGGTGCGTGCTTGATTGTGAGCGTAGATTGTGGGTCATCTGTACTAATACAGTTCAGATGCCTGAGATTCGCCCATCCACTGCAGCATCTGAGGGCCCGGTTGACGGTGCATCGGACATAGAGTGGTTGCCTCGCACTGAGATTGAGGTCATACGGGGAAGGCGAAGCATCAACATGAAGATGACGGAGCAGAATCCTGTGATGCAGCAAGTCCTACACTGTGCATTCAAGAGCGGCGATAGGATTATCGCATTCGGTGCCAAAGACGAGCCAGTGCTCGATATGGACTCTGCGGCGATTCGCGCTCTCGTCACGCCGTTCGAAAAAGACGGTTTGGATGGCATCGCTTTGAAGGCACTTCTCGAGGCGGCTGAACTCGGTGGATATGATGGTGATGGTGATGTTGCGGAACGACTAGAACTAGGGTCAACTCGTGACTATATCAAGCCTCTTGTACTCTATGCAAGTATTCTCTGTGTCACTCCGACTTATGTGTACTCACCGTGCGAGTGTCCACAGGTTTCACATCGATTAGGCTTATTTCGTTCTGCGATCAAGAAGGCTGTGACACCTATAGTCGAACACACCTTCCGACTTGGCCTTGGCAATGAGCCCACAGACGGCGTCCCTGATAAGGCTGCATTGCTGAAGGAAAGGAGCTACATCTATCCGTGGGATGCTATGGTATGTAGTGACTCCCTCACCGAGAATCTTTACTCAATTATATTGCATGCCTACACAGGGAGTTTTAAATCAATCTGCTCCATATGAGAGCCCAATCATCAAACCATCGCTGCGCGCGTCGTTCTTTGTCACTGCGCAGTACATCAAGGTCGGTTTGCAGAACGGAAAGTCATTCCTCTCATCGTATGCTGCCGCGCCGTCCGAGAGCGAGATACCACCGACAATGTTGGCATTGTGCATGACAGCGGTACGTCCGATACTCTGATACTTGCTCACGTTGCACCCAATTTCGATTATTCATCAGGTCGAGTCGATCATATCCGATCATCACATGAAGCTGGCGAAAGCGTCGGACTTCAATGCCACAAGTGCAGCCGTATATCAGGACCATCTCGTTCGTCTTGTTGAACTCCGTCGACAGAGACCGAAGCGCTATCACCGCATCATGCACGACTTATTCACCGCTGTAACGTGCGTTTGTGGTAGGTCCTCTAATGGTCATACACTGATATTCTGTGAGTCAGGTCTGGTCATAATCTGGAGGGCGCTGCACAAGGGGCATCGAATGGAGCAGGCGTCGACTGGAGCCATATACCTGATGAGTAGAAGCCTGTAGATACTAGATTTACTTACTATGAGTCTGAGTCGGCATAGAGGGAGTGTCTGGGGAGTCGGATTTAGGGTATATTTGAATGCATTGATTGTTCTCCCATACATGCGTCCGAGTCTGCGCGAAGAATGTGATTTGAAGCTTCAGAATGTCCTGTAATAGAGTGCAGCCTTGGCAGTAACATAGATATATTCGCCGTGGTATCGTGATATTTGCAAGCCGACCCTCGGACCATAGCGAATATACTGCTACTGTGGCGAACATAAGAATGGCTACAATTACTCATTGTTCGCGATAATATCCAGTTATTCATTGCTATTCTGAAGAGAGGTTTTTCCAGATGTAGTAGTAACAGTACAACAGGACTGTTGGCGATCACTGTGCTCGCACTGGTGAGTTCATTTGACATACTACTAGTTGGTTTATCTCTGAGCAACACCGGCTTCTTGCCTCAGCTCGTCCAGCCATTTCATTAGTCTCATCAAGTAGGGTAGGTTGATATTCAACAATAACACACGCCAAACTAGTACGTGTCGATCGGCTTCAAGAGCCTCGTCATCCTCGACTCCTCCTGTCTCAATGTGAGTGGCTCCAAGACGACATGCTGGAGATTTCGTTCGTCAAACGGAGTTGTTTGTCCCGCAAAAAGCGAGCCTTCTCTTCGAGGGCTACCACCGAAATTCAATGAGGTCCTCGGACAGTGAAGCGGCCCTTACCGTCGCCCTTTGTCCGCGTTCCTGCCTTGGCTGCTTTGTGCTGTGCAAAGAGATCCCGTAGTTGTAGGATCTTCCGCTTATCCACTGACAATCTACGCACGTATAGGTGAGCACAGGAACAAATATAAAGAACACGCTCACTTACGGTTCAGGAAGTACGAGCTCGATCTTCGAGCTGCGAACCCGAGTGAGTATCCTGGCACTTTCATACTGATCACTGTGACGCAGGTGGCTTACATCTCTAAAGACTTCTCGAATTCTGCTGATTCCGACTTTTGCAGAAATTTGATCTGATCATGAATGCCTCTGATGAGCTCGTCCTAATGGGGTTTCATATGAGCTAGAGGGCGAGGAGACAAGGAGCTGCAAACAGGACTCGCCTCGAATGGATCCGTCACGGGCCACCTGCAGCAGACCTTCGCCTCCTCCCAACTCTCGAGCGTCGTGATCCACCCCGCTCCGGGTAATTGGAGGAAACTGGCGTCTCTGGACGCGACGTTCACGAAGAACTTGCAGTCGTTCGATCGCAGGCTTTTCAGGTACGTTGCTTTGTTACCGTCGAGGCGGTAGTGGATGTACACCAAGACGAAGGCTTGCTCGGGAGCCATGCTTTTATGGCGGGGGAGAGGTATGAAGAGATAGGATATCGGGGAAAGGGATGGACTGTTCGTATGGCCCTGCGGTCACAGAATGTCCGACTCGTTGTCAGCCACTCAGTCCGAGAAGATGTCAGCCATTGGCGACGGTCAGCATACGGCCGAAGGGAGCTAACGAGCAGGCTACTCTTACGCAGTGTAGCGGGACGCTAGCTTACCTGGTTTGTTAGCTGTGAGGCTTGATGCACACAAAAGTTGCTGTTTAGCGACTTGGGATTGTACTACGCTACAGGGGTCCTTATATACATGTGGGAGACCGTCTGACTAAGCTACTGTATAGTACCAATCCCGATGCATGTGATTCTATCTACAATGCATGTGTTACTCCTGTTACCCGGAGTACCGGTGTGTGAACTCGGCTGCCTAGTTAGGCGCTCTCTATTGTTCAACACTCCCCCTTGCTAAGTGCAGCGGTAGATGCGCGCAAGCATTAAATGGCGCATAGTGCAGCCGACTATGCTGGACTTCTAATCGTAGAATCTTAGTCCGAGCATTCCTCTGAATTTGAGGAATTTGATACGACCCAAGTTCTTGGTGAACAAGTCTGCCGGATTGTCATCAGTGCTTACGTAGAAGACTTCGACTTTCTTGTCTTCTACTAGCTCCCTCACGTAGTGGTAGCGAATGTCAATGTGTTTAGACCGACGCTCCGTGATGGGATTGGAGCTAATGAATATTGCTCCCTGATTGTCCGAGCAGATAGGCAGCGGTCCGAGCTTGTAGCCGATCTCCTCTAGGAGCATCTTTATCCAAGCTACTTGTCGCGAGCAATCGCTCAGCGACATATACTCAGCTTCAGTGGACGACAGAGCAACTGTCTTCTGTCTTCTAGACAGCCAACTGAATGCGCCGTTCGCGAACTTTAAGAAGTGCCCAGACCGTGACTTTCTGGCTTCTGGGCTGTCTGCCCAGTCAGAGTCAGTGCACGCCAATAATCCATTGCCGCTTTGTCCTTCATAGACTAGCGCATAGGATTTTGTACCAATTAAATAGCGGCAGATATACAGCGCTCTGTTTAAATGGTCCTGTGACGGATTTGCTGCAAATTGCGCAAGTAATGTCACGGCGTAGCAAATGTCAGGTCGAGTTCCAAGCATTAGGTATAGCAAGGAACCGATGACGGTCTGGTACTTGCTTCGAAGCGCTGGGTCAGCTGTGCCAGTATTGGCAACAGGCTTGTATCCAGCAGGGAGTGGAGTTGGCGCAGATTTAGCGTTCTGCATGCCACAGCGCTGCAGCACTTTCTCAAGGTAGGCGCATTGATCCAAATGGATTTCGCGGCCTTTCCGAGTTATGCGCATGCGCAGAAATTCCTTGACGTCGCCTAAGTCACGACACTCCCACTTCTTCATGAAGCGGTCCTTTAATGAAAGGACTAGGGTCTTATCTTTGCCACAAAATATGGCATCGTCTACATAGACAATGATCAGCACAAAGCGACCATCTTTTGTCCTATAGACGAATATTCCGGCGTCGGATACAAGGCGTTTACAGCCAAGTTCCTTTAGGGACTCATTGAGGGTGCGCCACCACGCAAGCCCTGCCTGCTTAAGTCCATAGAGAGCGCGAAGTAACCGGAGTACTTTGTGCTCTTGGCCTGGTACTGCAAAGCCTTCAGGCTGCTCCATATAGATTTCCTCGTCGAGCTTGCCATAGAGATAGGCGTTACGGACGTCGAGTCCGGAGACATGCATATCCTCAAGCGCAGCTAAGGCGAGGATTAGACGTACAGTCTCAAAGCGTACGACTGGAGAGAAGACTTGATCATAGTCAAGACCTTCAATCTGGGAGTAACCCTTGGCGACCAATCTGGCCTTTTTCCGACCGTCAGTTTTGACGTCGAATACCCAGCGGTTTTTAGTGACCTTACGTCCCTTAGGACGGTCAACCAATTCATAGACATTGCGTTTGCGAAGTGCCTCAAGTTCTTCGCGACACGCTGCCATCCACTCCTCAAGCTCCTTTTTAGGTGCTTTAGTATATCGCGGAATGACCATTCTCTCGGGCTGGTCCCGTCTGGTAGATCGTTGTCGAGGGTGGGTAGCGCTTTTGCAAGCAGCAACTCGACTAACTTAACTCCCCCTTCCCGGCATAATTCTGCCAGTAGTAACTCAGCGCTTTGCGCTTCATCCTCATCGGATGGGGCGGACTCGACAGGTTCGTCGCGTGGAGGATGATTTGGCGCAGAACTAGGTCCGGGAACCTGTTGTCTTTGCTGCCTTTGTGGTCCGGTTTTGGTACGGGAGCTACCCGCATCCTCACCGACCATCTTTTTCCATCTCCCCTGATTTTCGATGTCCTTTACTATGTCTTGGGGCTTCCGCTGCTCTCCATAGACATTACCTCTACGAGTTACTGGTCTCCGCTCCCTTGCTGAACGTCGCGGCTCCACTGGGGGCGCAGGGTGTTCTACCGGTGCATGGGGCGGCGGTACTGGGTCTACGGGCGCATCCTGCAGCTCCTGCTCATCGTCATGAACATGACCGTTTCCCCTTTTAGGAAGGTGATGTTTTGGATGATCATCGTCGTCATCCTCATCTACCTGAGGTGTGGTATTTGGTTGATTTTCTGGGATCATTTCTTCTCGAGGTGGCCAAACTCGAGTTGTACCCCGACGATTTGTCAAGGGCACTTAGGAAACATAGTTTCGTCAAACATCGCGGTGGATGATCTGAACAAAACATTATCTGGTGCTCTCATGAAGAGCCATCCGCCAGTGCGCTCTGTAGAGCCATCTCCCCCAAGGTAAATCATCAGCTCCGATTTGGGCGATAAACCGTTTTTTCTAACGTCCTTTGGTATGAAGACGTACGCACCGCAGCCGAAAACGCGCAGGTGCGCCACAGATGGCGGCTCGCCGTTTATCAATTCGTAGGGGGTAAGCCAATTAAGGCGACGAATTGGCGTCCTGTTGTAAACATGGACTGCATGATCCACGGCGAATTCCCACCAGGATGGAGGTAGACAAGCATCATGGCGCATTGCCTCTGCTTTGTCCATGAGCGTCCTGTTGAAACGCTCAGCTCTGCCATTCTCCTGAGGAGTATGCGGCGAGCTCTGAAGGATCTCTATGCCATTATCCTTTAGAAGGTCTTTGAATGCAGCGGAGACGTATTCTCCCCCTGCATCAGACAACCACTTCTGCACTGTCTTTCCATATTTAGTTTTTATCATGGCTAGGAATTGCCTTGTGGCTGTAATCGCTGCAGATTTCTTGCGCAGATTTACAGTCCACGCGTGCGATGAAGCGTCATCATAGTACAGTATGTAGTACTTGTACTTATGATAGGAATCTACTGGGAAGGATTTTAAATCCGAATGAATAAGTTCAAACGGTACCTTTGCCCGGTAGTTGGATGGCGGGAAAGACTTAGAGTGCATTTTCCCTTTTGCACATCCTTGGCATATTGGTGAGTCCTTAGGAATCTCCACCTTTCTGGGAAACCCAGATGTATGCTCCTTCGCCTTTGCAAGCACGTCCTTAGAAGGGTGCGCAAAACGGCGATGCATAGTCGAATAATCGACTTCATTTACATTCACATAAATATTCTGAACGTTTTCACCCGATTCAGCCACGAGGGTGAAGGTGGTAGTGTCCGGGTGCTGCGGTGTAAACCTGAATAAAGGTTTCCGCGCTCCTGGTTCATACAGACTGATATGCTGCGCTGTTGCGCGCAAGTCTAGTCCGTCTTGGAGGAACATCCCCAATGATAAGAGACGAGCCGAGAATTTTCCATATAATAGACAGGGTATAGGCGCGTCTGCAGCCATTGTTCGTCTATTTGGTAGTTTAGGAACACAGTTCCTTTGGCAATTATGCTTCCTACCGCTCCTTGTTGTGCCGTTTGAGTACGGATAGGAGTCTGGAGATACTCGAAGTCTGAGAAGTCTCTTATGTCATTTGTAATGTGCAAAGATGCACCTGAGTCCAGTAGCCACTCATTCGCTGAAAAGCGACTTTTTCCTTTTCCCTTACAACGTGAGCACGCGGCGAAATCGCGCGAATGAATACATTGTACATTTTTCAAGCTGCTACTAAGTACATTTACTAATGTCCGAGCGCCGTTGTGCAAGTCAGAAGCGGCTGTTAAAGCGCTGTTAGTATCTTGCTTAGGGTTAGGAATATGAGTGACGTACTCATTACCCCAGTCGTCGTAGCCATCGTATGGCTCCATGCAGCGGAGCTCACCCGTTAGCGGGTTCCGAAAGCTTTCGTCGACGATAGGGGGCGCAAGGCCCGCGGCCTGCGCTATCATGCCGTTTAGCTCGGCGTCGTGCGCGTCGATGTCTTCTTCGTCTGTTGCCCAGACGATGGACCTTTCTTCGGCGTCGCGGAAGTCGTCGTCCTCGCTGATGTATTCATCGCGCATGACCTCGTCGATGCGATCGGCCATGTCGTCGTCACTGAGCTTGCTGCGCTTTGAGGCGCGCGACTCGGTGTCCGAGGGGACTTCTTCGATGTGAGCGGAGCTCACAACTTCCTTCAGCGCGCGGATTGTTTCCGGCGTGCCAGCGACGTCTAGGTCCTTTGCGAGCTGGAGGGCTCTCCGAGCCAGTCACCACGTGCGCGCTTCTTGCCCTTGTTAGGGGCTGGTGCTGCGACCTTTCGAGTCCTGCTGCCCGAAGGCGCTAACTCGACGACGGTGCTGGTCGTCGGGGCGGGGATCGACACGGTGTCGGCGATGTGCATTTCTGCGTGCTCGTCGTGCGAATGCGGCTTACCACGGTTTTTACCGCCGCGCTTTCCCCTAGGAGTAAAGCCCTTGGCTTTCTCCTTGCCCTTGTCCTTCCACTCCTTCTTACCCGCGCTGCTGCTGCCCTCAGGGCGCTGCTGCTGCGAGAAGGATGGGTTGCCCTTCTTCTGCTTGATAGCAGAGATTTTCTGGGCGGACTGCTGCCCCTTGTTCTTCGACTGTTCCCAGGAGGCGGTTAAGGCGTCCTGGGCGCTGCTCGGTGTGAGATCTTTGATCTCGATCTTGTTGAGGGCCAGCTGGATAGCTGTCTCATACCGAGGTGGAGCGGCCCCCAATATAATCAGGGTTCTCATCTGCGGCGGCAGAGAGAGACCGGCTCCATCGAGCTCGTCGAGATTGCTCTGGATCTTTGAGATCGCAGGGCCGGGGTGCTCGTTGGCCGGAATACGGACGTTAACAGCTGCCTTGAAGAAGGCGAAAGCCCCCATGGCGCTAGTCCCTCCGTAGAGCCCTTTCAGGGTATTCCAGATCGTCTTTGCAGTTGTCTTGGTTCTGACGAGCTGCGCGACTTCGACGCTTAGGCGCAAACGAATGCTGCCCATTGCCTTTGACTGCATCTGCATCCACTCAAGGACTTCAGAGCGGTTTCCTCCGTCCGTAGCCAGGGTAGGCTCATCGAAACCATCGGGCAACTCAATGAGCATCCAGACCCCTGCGACTGCAGGTACGCTTTCATCAGATCGGCCCAACGGCGGTAGTTCGATCCGTCGAGGACGGGGACGAGGTTCTGGAGCGAGTTCGACATTTTGTTAGTTGGTGGTGGTAGAGCGGTTGGTGATATGGTTCTGTGAACGCATTATCAGCGCTCTGACTTATGCTGCCGGAACGGCGCTGACACCACACTGGACTCATTGTTTGGGATGGCGACAGCTAGGCTGTGCCCGACCTGCAGCCATGTAGGCGCAAAGTCTCCCCCTGACGTCAAAGCCCCTAAGGGCGACGTCCAGGCAAGCTAACCTGACCCGCAGCGGACGCAGCCATAAAGGCGCAGTACCGCGCAGTGTGCAGGGCTCATAACCTAACGAGCAGGCTACTCTTACGCAGTGTAGCGGGACGCTAGCTTACCTGGTTTGTTAGCTGTGAGGCTTGATGCACACAAAAGTTGCTGTTTAGCGACTTGGGATTGTACTACGCTACAGGGGTCCTTATATACATGTGGAGACCGTCTGACTAAGCTACTGTATAGTACCAATCCCGATGCATGTGATTCTATCTACAATGCATGTGTTACTCCTGTTACCCGGAGTACCGGTGTGTGAACTCGGCTGCCTAGTTAGGCGCTCTCTATTGTTCAACAGGAGCCAGCCCTCAATGCTATAAAAGGTATTCAAAAACGCTTCTGGATAGGGTGTGCTGCGAACTTGAGTATTGCAATGGGAACATCTGCAGGGTCAAGTTTGCAGCATACTACGGTTGCAAGACCTCGCCTCCTACATGTACCTATTGAACAGGCAGGTTTGCAGTATCCTGCACCAACACACGAGGTGTAGCATAATCTAAAGAGACATCATAAGTCCTACGAGGTCGTTAGTCACAAAGTTCAATGCCACTGAGATGCTACTCGCAGAAAACAAAACAAAAGTTCAACAAACCAGGACCATAAACAACCTCGCCAGCATGCGTAGTTACCTAGTAGAAGACAGATGTCAATGTCAGACTCATCAGTGCATACCACTATCGCGATAGGGCACCCCAAGCAAATAGTAATGGCACACAAGCATCAGCAAATCGTCCCCGCATCTAACATCGCCTAAGGTGCCTCAGCCACCTAATTTCGTCCTAACCCACCTATGCAGCTACTGCATTTTCTGGTCTAATTGCACTTAAGACTGAACAGTGAGTGAAAACCGTGACAATGTGTAAGTATTACAGCTAGAAATGTTGAACCACTTGCATGAGTGACAGCTCAGAGCCTCATATTGACGATGTCCTGGTTTACGCATGGGAGGACAACTGAGTCGATCACAAAGCCACAAGAGCATATAAGTCTGCCCTAAACTGATATGAACTCCGCTAGGTGAGCACCCACTTTTTTTGCATCTGTTCCCCACTTCACTGGCATACCCATGCACTCATGTCAACATGGTGAGCTATGCACAGGTGAGTGACATTGCATGGGATTGAGTGGCTGACAATGTAAACACCAGACAGACCAAGCAACAGGGTAGATCAGCTGCGAGCATGCTCGGCAAGTTCGTATGACTGACAGATGTGCATACAGCCGACTCGGATGAGGGGACCACATGCATGGGCATCAGGGTGAGGGGACGGATGTGTGGGTAGATATCACGTATACAAGGCAATGTTCAGGTGGTGAATCGAGCCATGACACAGGTGCTTGAAGGGCTTGCAGACTGGAGAGCTTCAACAGGTATGCATTCATTTCATAGCTACTTATATACACATTTGCTCTAGGTATCTGATACAATGGCAACAGATGGCGAGAGCCTTTACGCTACAATGTGTATGGGCCCGGTAGCCTCGAGGCTACTGTCCAAGGCAGGAGCGATGTTCACTGGCATCAAGTGCTGGCATGCTATGCAATGTGTAAGGTATGTCATCCATATCGCACAGCCTATCAAACTTATCTGTGATTATCATTCCAACTTTTAGTTATTGTTCTTCATCAGTTTGGACAGCCATGCCGACCTCGGACTCCGGCAGTAGACAGACAGGTGAGTAGACAGGTGGGAGACAGGGTGCACAGGCAAGCAAGAAAGCCACCATGCAGACACTGTTGTTACCTGGGTTGATGTTCAAAAACATCCTGCACATCTTCCTGTGGTAGAGCAACTCAGCAAGTACCTGTCCCCATCCTGTGGGTCACCACTGCACTCACCTGCAGTGTCCACCCCAGGCGTGGCCCAACAGCGCCAATGGCCTCTGCATCCTGCCCCAGGATGGCATCACACATGGAGTTTTGGAAGAGCTGGGGAGGGGTGTGAGTAAAGACTGGACATCGTATGCATGCAATGGTAGGTAGGGCTGGGGTCTTTGGCAAAAACTAGTAGGTATGGCAGTGAGTGAACAGGGAACACAAGCCAGCAAGGACAGTGAGGGTGGCACATTCAATCGGTGGGCTGTGTAACTACATTGTATTGTACTAGTATAGCAAAATATATCTACTATACCATATGAACACTGTCTGAAGTGCTATACAACCTAACAGGTCTGATGGCCTCTCCGTCTAATGCCTAACAACATCTAACACTGCCTGATATTAGATGGAATCTACTATGCTTAGGCATGTTGCCTAATGGCTCTAACAGCCTATATTGTTGAACTTCTACCATTTCAGGTGTTATCTTATCAGGCTTGCCTGATATGGACTTACATTGTGTTCTGCAATGCTACGTACCTTACTGTATGCTCACCTTCCTTTTTCGCTCTTATCTTATCTGCAGGACTCGTTATCTCTCGTCCTAACACAGTGAATTAGATGATGGACCTCTGGTCCCTTCGGGCCTCTGCTCCTCTAGCATATGATATCACCAGTAACCCAGAGTTCCAGTTCCCATCTTACTAATGCTTACTCACGTAGCTTATGACTCATGACAGTTCCTCACATGTATATATAATGGGCTCAGATGTCCTCTAATGTATTGTTCCTTCCTGCTCTCTCCCGTGTGCCTAACGGGCTCCTCCCTTGAGCAGATACCCTCAGGTTCATTCCCTTGCCTTATAGCCACTTCCACCTCACTCCTTCTGTTGAAAGGAGTGAAATGGAGTGGCTGTAAAGGCTAGTGAATGAACCTATGAGGGAAGCTGCTAGAGGGAGTCCTGTTAGGCACACAGGAGAGAGCAGGAAGGAACGATTGCATTAGAGGGCATCTGAGCCCAGTATATATACATGAGAGGAAGGCATTATCTGATTGTACAGTATGCCTATCAGATGAGGCCTGAGTCGTGAGTCATCATTGTAAGCTTCATGAGTAAGTGTTAGTAAGATGGTAAACAGAACTATAGATAACCATCAATATCATATGACAAGGGAGCAGAGTTCCGATACCAAATGGAGTACCAAATGAATACCGAGTGGAATACCAAATGGAAATTGGTATAAGCTATCTATAGATAAGAACCAAAAGGAATGTAATCTACGTATAGTAGCGTAGCAGAACACAAAATAAGTCCTTATCAGGAGAGCCTGATTAGATAACATATGAAATAGTAGAAGTTCAACACTCCCACTTGTTCAAGATGCTATGACCATGCCAGTTGACATTTGAAGCTTCTCTATTCCAGAGAGAGGAACATTCTTGGTCAATGCATCTGCAAGCTGGTCTTCGCTCGCAACAAAGAAGATGTTGGTTTCACCCTTCTTGTAGAATTCTCGAATGAAGTGATACCAAATTTTGATGTGTTTTGTGCGGCGGTCCACAGCAGGATTAACCGCAAGGAAAATGCTTCCTTGGTTGTCCAGACACAAAGGAGTAGGAGTGGTCATGTTGTCACCAAGCTCTTGTCCGAAGTTCTGAAGCCAAGCCATTTGACAACATGCATCAGAGGCGGCCTTGTACTCTGCTTCTGTTGAAGAGAGGGAAACCGGTGGGTTGGCATCTGGAAACCCAAGGAACGACACATTTGGCCATGAGGAACACAAAGCCGCTTGTGGAGTGCCTATCATCATGGTCTTCTGCCCAGTCCAAGTCCGAATAGGCAATTAACCTGGAGTTGGAAGCACCATTGTAACAAAGTGCATAGTCTTTTGTTCCCCTAAGGTAGTGCAAGATGTATTGAGCTAGGCGCATGTGATGCTTCGACAGGTTCGAGGCAAACTTGGCGAGTCTCGTTATGGAAAAAGCAAGATCAGGCCGTGTACCAAGCATGGCATACATGATGCTACCAATAACACTTTGGTACTCTGTACGGAACACATCCATTGCGGTTTCCGTGTTCTTCTCCAAAACTGAACCAGCAGGTAGAGGTGTCTTTTCAGGTTTGCAGTTAGACATTTGGAACCTCTCCAAAATGGTCTGAACGTATTCAGATTGATCAACTAGAATCTGTCGCTTTTGACAATCACGACGAATCCTAAGTCCTAGAAAATGTTCTACTGGTCCAAGGTCGGTCATCTGATACTCCTTCTTGAGATGATTCTTTATTTGTTCAATGAACGGTTTAGAATCTCCAAGGAGCAATAAGTCGTCTACATAGAGGACTACATAGCAGACTTGACCGTTGCTTTTACTGGAGTAAACGTAAACTCTGGCATCCGAATATGTCCGTATGAACCCTTGGTTCAGAAGAGTTTGGTGGATCTTAGCATTCCATTGTCTAGACACTTGCTTAAGACCATAGATGGCCTTTCTGAGGAGGCAGACCCAATCCTCCTTGCCTGGAACTACCCAGCCTTCAGGTTGTTCCATGTAGATTTCCTCTTCGAGTTCACTGTTGAGGAAGGCTGTCTTAACGTCCATCGAGTCCATCTCCCAGTCTTCGAGTGCAGCATGTGCAAACATATATCTCAAAGACTCAAAACGAGCGACTGGAGAGAAAGTCTCATGGTAATCTTCACCCCAGACTTGAGTGAAGCCCTTTGTTACTAACCGGGCCTTGTACCGGCCATCATGCTTTCGCGTGTATACCCATCTGTTCTTGACAATCTTCCTGTTCTTGGGACGGGGAACCAAGATCCAGGTGCCGTTTTGCTCATGAGACTTCATCTCAGAGCCTTCAGCGGCGTGCCAGTGGTCCCACTCAGGGGATTTCCTTGCATCTGAACACGAGGTAGGAACCGATTCAGAGTAATTGGCTTCCTTGAGAGCCTGCAATATCATAAATGCTTCCGCTTGCTGATCTCCATGAGAGTCAGTTCGACAGTCGATCCGAGCCGGAGGCTCATCACCATAAATGTTGTCCCTATTACTGTTTGGGTTCCTCCCAGCATTCTCACGACGAGGGCGAGTATATACAGGCTGAGGAGGTTGAACAGGTTGTGGACGTTGTGCAGGTTCAGGGAGCTGTCTCTCAGGTTCTCCCACTGGTTCCGGTTCGTCGATGTCCTCATAAACATCTTCGCTCTCTACCGGTAGAGGAAGTGGAATTTTGATCTGTTCCTCGTCATCATCCTCAGAATCAGAGTCTACAGGATCGAATAATGGCGGACCCAGAGGCTTCGGGTTAGCCATATCCTTACGTGCCGGAAAGGAATCTTCATCGAAGGTCACATCACGAGACACAACGATCCGTTGACTGGAGGCATCCCAGAACTTGTAGCCCTTGGAGCCTTGCTCATATCCAACAAAGATCATCTCGACTGCCTTCTTGTCGAGTTTCCCTTGTCTTCGTTCCTTTGGCACATGCACGAATGCCTTGCAACTGAACACTCTGAAGTATGAAATGTCTGGGACCGTGCCATCCCAGAGAGTTATCGGGCATTGCCACTTAAGGCGTCGCATAGGCTGGCGATTGTAAATATGGACAGCAGTATCAACCGCAAGTTGCCAAAAACCATGACTTAGGCCAGCATGGTGAAGCATAGCCATAGCCTTTTCCATGATTGTGCGATTCCAGTGTTCAGCTCGCCCATTTTGCTGAGGTGAGTGTGCTACCATCTTTTGGTGAACTATTCCATAGAATTTAAGATGTGCCGTGAAAGCATCAGAAGTATATTCCCCCCCTCGATCCGAGCGTACATTGATGAGTTTATAACCAGTAACATTCTCAGCCCATGCCTTAAAATCCTCGAACACTTGGAGCGACTCAGACTTATGACGAAGGTAATAGGCTTGTCCTAGACTAGTGTAGTCATCCAGGAACAAAATGAAGTACTTGAAACCACCATTGATTGCTTGGGTACGCATAGGACCATCTTCGTTGGTATGAACCAACTCGAGAGGTTTTGTAGCACATTTGTAAGACATGGGGAATGGAGCGCGATGAGATTTGCCCCATTGACAACCTTCACAGGGAGATTGATCCTCAACTCTCACTGGATCTACACCTTTGGTGTGATCAGGTAAACGGCGAATAACTTCCTTGGACGGATGCCCCATCCGGCAATGCCAGATATGAAAAGGGGTAGACAGCAGTGCTGCCAATCTCCTGTCCAGGACATCCATAAATGAAAAATACAAGTTGTTTAGGAAGTTGTATGGTGCTTCCATAACAACATTGCCAGAAACTTTGCCATGTGTAAATGGTTGGTCATAGATGACCATCTGACCTGAACCTTGGACGAATGTATGTCCTGATTTCTCCACAATTCCAGTAGAAAACAAACAGCCAGAAGCTTGAGGAATATATGCGACATTGGATATAGTAATCATCATGCACTCTGTTCCAACTGTTGTTAAACCTTTGATGGTGCCAGATCCTAGTGCTTCTATCTTAGCATCTCCTGCTGTACCAAAAACGACGGGAACCATGTACAGTTTGTAATCCCAGAAATATTCAAGTGAATTGATGACCGTCTGACTTGCACCTGAGTCCATGAGCCACACAATGCACTTGAATTGATGTGAATGAGATTTATTCACACCAGGGCAATAGAACGACGAGCTTAATTGTGCAGACGCACCATTATGTACAACAAGAGATGAAGCCACTAAAGAACCAGCAGTATGAGGGGGACAGACTCTACATGAAGGGTCCATACAAGCCGTGTACTTAACCTCCTCGACTTCTACCACCGAAGCACCTTGACCGTTGGACGAGGACAAACCAGACTGAGTGACCTTTGTCCCATCCGTGGTAGTGTGAATAACTACTGTGTTCGCCTTTTTACCGTTGCCTTTGCCACCCTTCTCTTTCCCTTTGCCCCTGTCGCTGTCCTTCTTTGGGCGTAGGTGTGGGTACTTGATCCAGCATTGGTCCGAACTGTGTTTCTTGCCGCAGTGAGAGCAAGGACTGTTACCATTGTGTACTTTTACCTGGGAAGTCTTTGACCCAGACTGTCCCATACCGGACTGGTGGAGAGATTCCTCAGAGAGAATTTTGCTCACGAGGGTCTCGACCTTCAGCTCCTTGAGAATGGTAGTCGCCATGATGGCCGACACCATTGTTGAGTAGCTTTCCGGAATTTTTGACATCAGGAGGAGAGCCTGGGTTGGCTCATCCAACATAATGCCATCGTTGATGATGTCCTTAAGTACGGTTTGGATCTTTGAAATTTGATCCTGCATCGGCTTGTTGTTGTCCATCTCTCTCAACTTGATGAGAGCCGAGAACTGTGACCAAACGTATGCTGCGTCTAGTGTACCGAAATGCACCTTGAGCAATGCCCACATGTCCTTTGCTGATTTCATGACCTCCTCACCTTCTACAGTCTCATAGAGAAGGTGGTGGAAACTGTTGTCCATGCACATGAGGATCTCTTTGAAGAAGATGATGTAGAGGAACTCTTAGCACCATCTCAAGAAGAAGCAGAGGAACCAGCACTATCCCCTGACCTCGCTTTCGTTCTTGCAGGTTGACCACCACCCGCCATTTCAGAAGAAGAAGTCTCAGACTTCTTCGAATTTCATATTCTCATGTCCACCATGTCGGACATGAAGGCTGACAGTATCTCTGTCCTCAAAAAGTCCTCAGACTACAAGGTGTGGTCGAGCCAGATGCTCAGCTACCCAACGTTTATTGAAGCCAATGAGGCTCTCAAGGCCAGTGATCTCAAGGATGTGGATTACAAGAAGGCGAACACCCGAGCTAAGGGTGTGATTCAATAGATCTGACAGTAAAGTAGTAGGAACAAACGACAGAGATTGATTTATAGGAGAAACTTCAGGAGTAGGTGAAAACACTCTAGAGCCGGGGATAGACGGAGACCCATACTCTGGGATAGATGCAAGATGTTGCGGTTCAGGTTCAGAACCCTCAAAGAAGCCTGTAGAAGCAAATTCAAAATAAGTGTTGGTCTCTTTGACCAAAACTCGTATTCAGTTTCTTCAGGTCATTGATGATAGTCTCTTCTTTCTGTGAAGTCGAATAGGTGCTGTTGACCTGTGCAGTCGAATGGAGTTTCTTCTGCTGTTGCTTCTGATGCTTCTGCTTCCAAATTTTCATCTAGTGAATGCTCAGATGAAGCCACAGTGTGATGCTTGACTTAAATGATATTCCAGTGATATGTGCAACAAAAACGCTAGGTACGCCGACATGTCTACAAAACAATCCAGTCTAGGTAGCCCCCATTGGCTATGCTCGTCAGGTCCTTTGTGACCTTTCTATACCGCTTGACGAGCGGTTCCTGCGGCGTTGAGAATTTGACGGTGCCGACACAGCGATAGGCCCACGAGATGCTATCTTGCTGCTGCTTAGACCACTGATTGGCCTTGTCGAAGTTGTCGCTGACCCAATTTAATTGGTCAGCGAAGCAGTGGCGCACGCATTGGGAGTCTCCAAGAAGCGACTCGAAGAGGTACTTCTTGTTGAAGATTGCTTGGTAGAGCTCAATGGTGGCACTAACCTTCTTCTCAAGAATCCCGACTTCTTCTTCGGTTGACTTCTTCTTGAAGTTGGGGAGCGGGAGCGGAAAGTCGTTCAGCAAGTGAATGAGGCTGGGCAGTGGGGTTTGAGCGGACGGGAGTGGGGAGCGGATGTGACTGGGGAGCGGATGTGACTGGAATCACAAAAACGTTAGATATGAGATCGAACTTGATGCAGTAGAGTCGGCATCAACAGACCTTTCTCTCAGGTCTCATTGGAGGATAAACTTTGTGCAAACGGCGCGAAGGCCCACTGGAAATACAATCCTTCAGTGCCTTGGGCACTTCAGGACGTCAAACACTGAGTCTACTGAGAGACTAGCAAACTGCTACGCTTACTCCTAGGAGCGTAGTCTTCGAGATCCTGCAGGGATAAAAACAACTAGGTTTGCGCGTGTAGCGCAGGGCTCATAACCTGTTGAAAGGAGTGAAATGGAGTGGCTGTAAAGGCTAGTGAACGAACCTATGAGGGAAGCTGCTAGAGGGAGTCCTGTTAAGCACACAGGAAAGCAGAGGAAGGAACAATTGCATTAGAGGGCATCTGAGCCCAGTATATATACATGAGAGGAAGGCATTATCTGATTGTACAGTATGCCTATCAGATGAGGCCTGAGTCGTGAGTCATCATTGTAAGCTTCATGAGTAAGTGTTAGTAAGACGGTAAACAGAACTATAGATAACCATCAATATCATATGACAAGGGAGCGGAGTTCCGATACCAAATGGAGTACCAAATGAATACCGAGTGGAATACCAAATGGAAATTGGTATAAGCTATCTATAGATAAGAACCAAAAGGAATGTAATCTATGTATAGTAGCGTAGCAGAACACAAAATAGGTCCTTATCAGGAGAGCCTGATTAGATAATGTATGAAATAGTAGAAGTTCAACACCTTCAACATATATAGCTGCATTAGACGAGTTAGGCATCTGATGCAGATTCCTGATGAATTATACTGCTGCCAACTGCCAGGGCGACCACTCTTGATGGTCAGCCCAGTCATCCAACAGGTTCTCATGTTTTCAGACTGGTAAATTATGGTGTGTGGTTGTCTTCCACATACTTAGTAGTGCGATGAATTTTGGTTTGGTCTGCAAGGAGTGATACAATTCTGAGAAGCGAGCAAAGAAGGTCAAGGCACTTATACCTGTAGAGAACCTTGTCATGGCCACGGTACTACATACACCTGGGCACTGACACAGACGACCCACCGTCACCGAGCAACGAAAAGCAAGCGGTGTCGAAGCCCATACTTCCCGGCCTCCCTCAGCTGCACTTCAATACCACTATGTCTCTGGCACATATCTTCTTGCCAGTGAAGGCGTGCCTTGTGACTAGCAATATACAATCCAAGTTCATTTATGGTCACCATCAATTGCTAGTGGACAACTTGAAACGCACAAGTTCACACACGGTACCGGTATGTCATCCAGAAGAGAATGACAAGCACGTGTACGTGCGTCGGACGGCTCACAGTATCTGGTAGGATATTCAAGCTCATAAGGATGAGAGCATCCGCCTCCTCCTACCACCGACCCTCACGGTGTAGTCCGAACAATATAGACGAGCTTGCTATGATGACCCAGAACACCGGCATCAAGACAAGGACAACAAACGACATGCTCGAGCCTTCTAGGTTCGGAGCAAGCCCTTTCTCCGGGCCGGTACCCGGCCACCTTCGGAGAAGGGGCTTGCTTGAAAGTGGCTGAAACCAAGGGCCCTGGTCTCGTAAAAGCAGAGATGGCTCAACTCGTCCTTTTGCCTTACTTCAAGTGACTAACATGTAGCTATGCATCCTGTGTACATACTCTGAATTTATGAGATTTTAATTCGATGTATCGGGCGAGCTGCAAACATCGCTCGCGTGTGACTCCGTCCTGGATAGGACTGTCTGGGGCGTCATCCCAGTGCACCGAAGTTTGATCTTTTTCTCCCGGAAAAAGAGAGTCTGGTAGTTGCATACATCCACAGAGTATGCATACCAAGTATTGTAGCTTATAGATGTCACTTACTGTGTGATTACAGACAAACGGCGGGCGGCGGCGCGATATGACGCACCACCGCGTGACAGGCGCATTATACACGCTTGAACGGTCGCGGCGCATCACGCGTCGGTGCGCCCTGAACCGTCGGAGAGGTGGGATATGCTTCCACGAACCTCAGGAGATGGGGGAGGAAGTATGCCAATGACTTTCGAGCAATGCATGCTCGAATTGTTCCTGCAACACTGTGAGCCATGCCTGCCGGCGAAGTACAACAAGGCTTACTGGGATTCTGTGCTTGGGCCTGTGAAACTGCAGAAATCACCTGCTCTTCTCACTGCTTACGGCCCATGCCTGTTTGGTCTTCGAGTTCTGCTCGTTGATCATGACTGCGCGGACGCCCTTCACCTCGGCTTCCCTGACCTAATGCACAGTGAGTCATTGAGTACCTAAAGAGTAGTCCACTCACCTGATCTGCCTCGAGGGCCTTCAAAGGGAAAATCACGATGATTGCCTTGTTGTCACCGCTGAGTTTCGCCAGACCTTGGAAGATGAGACTCTTCCCATAGCCAGTTCCCGAGCTCAAAATTCCATCATATCCACGCAGCGCGCGGGATATCACCTCTGTCTGCCAGTCGTCAGGTTCTAAAGCCAGACTCAGCTTCTCTTTCAAGTCCGCCTTCACCCTCTCGCGCGTGAACAAGGTTGTGCGGGGCTTGGTGCTCTGTGTGCTCTTCCGGTAAGGTGTTTTGTGCCGTCGCGGCGTCCCCGGGCTCCTGTTATCGCTTCCTAGTGCTGGCGCAGGTCGCCTCTGAGGCATACGAGGAGTGTCGGCCATCACGCGGAGCAGTGAAGTCGTAGAGCGCGAGAGAACACGATACGATGCGACGCAACACGACGCGTTGCGGCCTGTTGCGGCGCGTTCAGCACGGGCGCTAATACAGATCTCGCAGATCTGGAAGGTCGTGTCGCCTCCTCAGTATCTTGACGAAGCGTGGCCATTCAAGAAGCCTGGTGGACGTGTACAGTGGGTATATGTAGCACATGCTCAACTTTGAGGATATTTGACGGGGTAGAGAATATTCAATTTGTTTTCTCGATCTGGGACCAAATTCACCGCTCGAAGCCTACTTTGCTCGCGGTGTAACTGAATATAGGCGCGCTTCGCGGCTTAGAAAGACTACGAGTGATCTACGTTTTTGCTTAGCTACAGATTCCTCCCGCAAAGTGAAGCGCGAGGAGCGACGAGGGAGGAGCTCTAGGGGCAAAGCTAGGCCCTACTTTTGGTGGATCTTCGAGCAAGCCCCTCCTCCGTCGGTGTGCGGAGCACGAAATGGCACGTTTCCACCACGTGAGGAGGCGGCTTGTTCCGAACCTAGCAGCTCGCTACCCACTTGCAATGGAGTCGCACTAGTTGCTCGTGACCGCAGCTGATGCTGCCAGCCAATCACTCGCCACCTTGGGCATTATGTCAGCACCCCACCTAGCAACTCGGGGGCAACTCGACTCTCTTCGGCATCAAAGAATTGCGCGCCTCGGGACCCAGAGTCGAGGCAAGTTCAGAGTGGACTCGCCTCTGCAGAAACACTAACCGACGGTAACACTGGGCATGCGCAACACCCTGCCAGTCCGGCAAATTCCGCGGTCTGGGCGCCTAGCTGGAGAGAGGGTCAAAAATGGTGAACACTTTTTGAGTCGTTTGGCAGAATCCAGCAGCAATCGGGAAGTGGGGATTCAAGTGGTTGTACATTGCGAAGATTGCTAGGTTTGAAAAATAGAAAAATACGTATTTTTCAGTATAGATCTTGCCTAGCATTGACATCTCTGAGCCGGAAAATGGAGAAATTCAAACCTACGATTATCACACTGGTCAAGAAATTGTAGTAGGTCCAATCCCGGGGTTAGTAGCTAGCCCTCCCCGCCCAGAAGTTGCATCGCAAGCTTGGGGGCGGAACGTGCTGCTTCGATTACGTAAACCGCGTCAGGCGCCGGGGCAGCGCGTTGGCGCCGGACGACCTCAACACATCGCACAACCCCGCAAGCTCTCTCCTCGCTCTGATACCGCGTTTTTCGCGTTTTTTCTGGCGTACTACAGGCCCCGCACTTCCCAAATGGTGCAGGGCTTTGGGAGACTCTCCAAGGCCCAGCGGGAGCGCAACAAGCTAGCAGCAGAGCACAGTGCAGCAATGCGCAAAGGTCATGCCCCGCGCAAGGCAACACTTCATGCCATGCAGCAAGTGCAGCATAAGGCTGCACAGGAGATCCAGGAGACACGCGAAGATGCACGGAAAAAGATACGCACCACGAATATCGCGCTACAGAAGGCTCGCCGGGACCAGGTCAATGCGGAGCGCTGCCGTGACCGTCTTCACGCAAAGTTCGCGCAGAGACATATCAACACGGGGACAGGCCCTCGTGGTGATCCTAGCTCAGCTATGACCTCGACAGTGCTTCCTCCCGCCCTCGTGTTCGTCCCAGAGCCGGGATCTGAGCCCGTTTCTCCGGGGCTTTGGTGGGATAGTCTGGCTCAGGCAGGTGGGATGGTACAAGGTACGAGGCTGAACTTAAGATCCTTTCGGTATTCTCAACCTTTGACAGGTTCGACTTCAACAGTGGGATACGCTGCAGCTCCAGTGCCACCTGCTGAGGACTTGGTGACAATCCCGAGAGCCGAGCTGGAAGAGCTGAAGCTATCGATGTTGAACAATAGAGAGCGCCTAACTAGGCAGCCGAGTTCACACACCGGTACTCCGGGTAACAGGAGTAACACATGCATCGTAGATAGAATCACATGCATCAGGATTGGTACTATACAGTAGCTTAGTCAGACGGTCTCCTACATGTATATAAGGACCCCTGTAGCGTAGTACAATCCCAAGTCGCTCAACAGCAACTTTGTGTGCATCAAGCCTCACAGCTAACAAACCAGGTAAGTTAGCGACCCGCTACACTGCGTAAGGTAGCCTGCTCGTCAGGTTATGAGCCCTGCGACTGCGCGGCACTGCGCCCTTGAGGCTGTGTCCGCTGCGGGTCAGGATAGCTTACCTGGACGTCGCCCTTAGGGGCTTTGACGTCAGGGGGAGACTTTGCACCTATATGGCTGCAGGTCGGGCACAGCCTCGCTGTCGCCACCCCAAACAATGAGTCCAGTGTGGTGCTAGCGCCATTCCGGCAGCATAAGACAGAGCACTGATAATGCGTTCACAGAACCATATCAACAACCGCTCTACCACCACCAACCAACAGAAAAATGTCGAACTCTCTGCAGAACCTCGTCCCCGTCCTTGACGGATCGAACTACCGCCGATGGGCTGATTTGATGAAAGCGTACTTGCAGTCGCAAGGCGTCTGGATTCTCATCGAGTTGCCCGACAGCTTCGATGAGCCTGTTTTGGCTACGGACGGAGGAAACCGCTCTGAGGTCCTCGAATGGATGCAGATGCAGTCGAAGGCTATGGTCAGCATTCGCTTGCGCCTAAGCGTCGAAGTCGCGCAGCTTGTCAGAACGAAGACGACTGCGAAGACAATCTGGAACACCCTGAAAGGGCTCTACGGAGGAACCAGCGCCATGGGGGCATTCGCCTTCTTCAAGGCAGAGGTCAATGTCCGTATTCCAGCAAACGAGCACCCCGGCCCTGCGATCTCAAAGATCCAGAGCAATCTCGACGAGCTCGATGGAGCCGGCCTCTCTCTGCCGCCGCAGATGAGAACCCTGATTATTCTGGGTGCCGCTCCACCTCGGTACGAGACAGCTATACAGCTGGCTCTCAATAAGATTGAGATCAAGGATCTCACACCGAGCAGCGCCCAGGATGCCTTAACCGCTTCCTGGGAACAGTCGAAGAACAAGGGGAAGTCGTCGGCCCAGAAAATCTCTGCTATCAAGCAGAAGAAGGGCAATCCATCCTTCTCGCAGCAGCAGCGCCCTGAGGGCAGCAGCAGCGTGGGTAAGAAGGAATGGAATGACAAGGGCAAGGAGAAAGCCAAGGGCTTTACTCCTAGGGGAAAGCGCGGCGGTAAAAACCGTGGTAAGCCGCATTCGCACGACGAACATGCAGAAATGCACATCGCCGACACCGTGTTGATCCCCGCTCCAACGACCAGCACCGTGGTCGAGTTAGTGCCTTCGGGCAGCAGGACTCGAAAAGTCGCTGCACCTGCCCCTAACAAGGGTAAGAAGCGCGCTCACGGTGATTGGCTCGGGGAAGCCCTTCAGCTCGCAAAGGACCTAGATGTCGCCGGCATGCCGGAAACTATCCGCGCGCTGAAAGAAGTCGTGAGCTCTGCTCACATCGAAGAAGTCCCCTCGGACACCGAGTCGCGCGCCTCAAAGCGCAGCAAGCTCAGTGACGACGACATGGCCGATTGCATCGACGAGGTCATGCGCGATGAATACATCAGCGAGGACGACGACTTCCGCGACGCCAAAGAAAGGTCCATCGTCTGGGCATCAGACGAAGAAGACATCGACGTGCACGATGCCGAGTTAGACGGCATGATAGCGCAGGCCGCGGGCCTTGCGCCCCCTATCGTTGACGAAAGCTTTCGGAACCCATTAACGGGTGAGCTCCGCTGCATGGAGCCATACGATGGCTACGATGACTGGGGCAATGAGTACGTCACTCATATTCCTAACCCTGAGCAAGTTACTAACAGCGCTTTAACAGCCGCTTCTAACTTGCACAACGGCGCTCGGACATTAATTAATGTACTTTGTAGCGGCTTCAAAAATGTACAATGTATTCATTCGCGCGATTACGCTGCGTGCTCACATTGTAAGGGTAAAGGAAAAAGTCGCTTCTCAGCGAATGAGTGGCTACTGGACTCAGGTGCATCTTTGCACATTACAAATGACATAAGAGACTTCTCGGAATTCGAGTATCTCCAGACTCCTATCCGTACCCAAACGGCACAACAAGGAGCGGTAGGAAGCATTATTGCTAAAGGAACTGTGTTCCTAAACTACCAAATAGACGAACAATGGCTGCAGACGTGCCTATATCCTGTCTATTATATGGAGAATTGTGCAGCACGTCTCTTGTCATTAGGGGTATTCCTCCAAGATGGACTAGACTTGCGCGCAACAGCGCAGCATATCGGTCTGTATGAACCGGGAGCGCGGAAACCTCTATTCAGGTTTATACCGCAGCATCCGGACACTACCACCTTCACCCTCGTGGCTGAATCGGGTGAAAACGTTCAAAATATTTATGTGAACGTAAATGAAGTCAATTATTCGACTATGCATCGCCGTTTTGCGCACCCTTCTAAGGACGTGCTTGCAAAGGCGAAGGAGCATACATCTGGATTTCCCAGAAAGGTGGAGATTCCTAAGGACTCACCTATATGCCAAGGATGTGCAAAAGGGAAAATGCACTCTAAGTCATTCCCGCCGTCCAACTACCAGGCAAAGGTACCGGTTGAACTTATTCATTCGGATTTAAAATCCTTCCCAGTAGATTCCTATCATAAGTACAAGTACTACATACTGTACTATGATGACGCTTCATCGCACGCATGGACTGTAAATCTGCGCAAGAAATCTGCAGCGATTACAGCCACAAGGCAATTCCTAGCCATGGTAAAAACTAAATATGGAAAGACAGTGCAGAAGTGGTTGTCTGATGCAGGGGGAGAATACGTCTCCACTGCATTCAAAGACCTTCTAAAGGATAATGGCATAGAGATCCTTCAAAGCTCGCCGCATACTCCTCAGGAGAATGGCAGAGCTGAGCGTTTCAACAGGACGCTCATGGACAAAGCAGAGGCAATGCGCCATGATGCTTGTCTACCTCCATCCTGGTGGGAATTCACTGTGGATCATGTGGTCCACGTTTACAACAGGACGCCAATTCGTCGCCTTAATTGGCTTACCCCCTACGAATAGATACACGGCGAACCGCCATCTGTGGCGCACCTGCGCGTTTCCGGCTGCGGTGCGTACGTCTTCATACCCAAGGACATTAGAAAAAACGGTCTATCGCCGAAATCGGAGCTGATGATTTATCTTGGGGGAGATGGCTCTACAGAGCGCACTGGCGGATGGCTCTTTATGAGAGCACCAGACAATGTTTTGTTCAGATCATCCACCGCGATGTTTGACGAAACTATGTTTCCTAAGTGTCCCCTGACGAATCGTCGGGGCACAACTCGAGTTTGGCCACCTCGAGAAGAAATGATCCCAGCGGATCAGCCAAATACCACACCTCAGGTAGATGAGGATGACGACGATGATCATCCAAAACATCACCTTCCTAAAAGGGGAAACGGTCATGTTCATCACGATGAACAGGAGCAGCAAGATGCGCCCGCAGACCCAGTACCGCCGCCCCATGCACCGGTTGAACACCCTGTGCCCCCAGTGGAGCCGCGACGTTCAGCAAGGGAGCGGAGAACAGTAACTCGTAGAGGTAATGTCTATGGTGAGCAGCGGAAGCCCCAAGACATAGTAAAGGACATCGAAAATCAGGGGAGATGGAAAAAGATGGTCGGTGAGGATGCGGGTAGCTCCCGTACCAAAACCGGACCACAAAGGCAGCAAAGACAACAGGTTCCCGGACCTAGTTCTGCGCCAAATCCTCCTCCACGCGACGAACCTGTCGAGTCCGCCCCATCTGATGAGGATGCAGCGCAAAGTGCTGAGTTACTACTGGCAGAATTATGCCGGGAAGGGGGAGTTAAGTTAGTCGAGTTGCTGCTTGCAAAAGCGCTACCCACCCTCGACAACGATCTACCAGACGGGACCAGCCCGAGAGAATGGTCATTCCGCGATATACTAAAGCTACCTAAAAAGGAGCTTGAGGAGTGGATGGCAGCATGTTGCGAAGAACTTGAGGCACTTCGCAAACACAATGTCTATGAACTGGTTGATCGTCCCAAGGGACGTAAGGTCACCAAGAACCGCTGGGTATTCGACGTCAAAACTGACGGTCGTAAAAAGGCCAGATTGCTCGCCAAGGGTTACTCCCAGATTGAAGGCCTTGATTATGATCAGGTCTTCTCTCCAGTCGTACGCTTTGAGACTGTACGTCTAATCCTCGCCTTAGCTGCGCTTGAGGATATGCACGTCTCCGGACTCGACGTCCGTAATGCCTATCTCTATGGCAAGCTAGACGAGGAGATTTACATGGAGCAGCCTGAAGGCTTTGCAGTACCAGGCCAAGAGCACAAAGTACTCCGGTTACTTCACGCTCTCTATGGACTTAAGCAGGCAGGGCTTGCGTGGTGGCGCAACCTCAATGAGTCCCTAAAGGAACTTGGCTGTAAACGCCTTGTATCCGATGCCGGAATATTCGTCTATAGGACAAAAGATGGTCGCTGTGTGCTGATCATTGTCTATGTAGACGATGCCATATTTTGTGGCAAAGATAAGACCCTAGTCCTTTCACTAAAGGACCGCTTCATGAAGAAGTGGGAGTGTCGCGATCTAGGCGACGTCAAGGAGTTTCTGCGCATGCGCATAACTCGGAAAGGCCGCGAAATCCATCTGGATCAATGCGCCTACCTTGAGAAAGTGCTGCAGCGCTGTGGCATGCAGAATGCGAAATCTGCGCCAACTCCACTCCCTGCTGGATACAAGCCTGTTGCCAATACTGGCACAGCTGACCCAGCACTTCGAAGCAAGTACCAGACTGTCATTGGTTCCTTGCTGTATCTAATGCTTGGAACTCGACCTGACATTTGCTACGCCGTGACATTACTTGCGCAAT
The DNA here is from genome assembly GCA_022606075.1 of Fomitopsis betulina. Classification (NCBI taxonomy): domain Eukaryota; kingdom Fungi; phylum Basidiomycota; class Agaricomycetes; order Polyporales; family Fomitopsidaceae; genus Fomitopsis; species Fomitopsis betulina. The sequence continues at coordinate 71,147 of JABYQK010000111.1, forward strand.
TTGCAGCAAATCCGTCACAGGACCATTTAAACAGAGCACTGTATATCTGCCGCTATTTAATTGGCACAAAATCCTATGCGCTAGTTTATGAAGGACAAAGCGGCAATGGATTATTGGCATGCACTGACTCTGACTGGGCAGACAGCCCAGAAGCCAGAAAGTCACGATCTGGGCACTTCTTAAAGTTCACGAACGGCGCGTTCAGTTGGCTGTCTAGAAGACAGAAGACAGTTGCCCTGTCATCCACTGAAGCTGAGTATATGTCGCTGAGCGATTGCTCGCGACAAGTAGCCTGGATAAAAATGCTCCTGGAGGAGATCGGCTACAAGCTCGGCCCGCTGCCTATCTGCTCGGACAATCAGGGAGCAATATTCATTAGCTCAAACCCCATCACAGAGCGTTGGTCTAAACACATTGACATTCGCTACCACTATGTGAGGGAGCTAGTAGAAGACAAGAAAGTCGAAGTCTTCTACGTAAGCACTGATGACAATCCGGCAGACTTGTTCACTAAGAACTTGGGTCGTATCAAATTTCTCAAATTCAGAGAAATGCTCGGACTAAGATTTTATGATTAGAAGTCCAACATAGTCGGCTGCACTATGCGCCATTTAATGCTTGCGCGCATCTATCGCTGCACTTAGCAAGGGGGAGTGTTGAACAATAGAGAGTGCCTAACTAGGCAGCCGAGTTCACACACCGGTACTCCGGGTAACAGGAGTAACACATGCATTGTAGATAGAATCACATGCATCAGGATTGGTACTATATAGTAGCTTAGTCAGACGGTCTCCTACATGTATATAAGGACCCCTGTAGCGTAGTACAATCCCAAGTCACTCAACAGCAACTTTGTGTGCATCAAGCCTCACAGCTAACCAACCAGGTAAGTTAGTGACCCGCTACACTGCGTAAGGTAGCCTGCTCGTCAATCGAGAGTCCGACTGCAGCGGAAATTGACTCGCCTCCGTAAACGTCGTCAGCAAGAGAAGGCTACCATTATTTCCATGCGTTCTCAACTGCACGCCCTTCCTCCCCCTCAAATCTTTCCATTCAAGTCCAAAGGGGGGGTTCTCACCGAGAAAACTCATACCGTCATCCGCAAGCTTGTCGCGCTTGGGATACCTCACGCAAAAGTCAAGGATGCAACTAAAGTCGTTCTTGCTGCTGCAGGGTGGGCGACTAGTGGCAACTTTGACCGTCATACAGTTGCCTGTGTCGTACGTGAAGGGTACGTTGCAGCTGCTATGCAAGTTATGTTTGAGGTCAAGGAAGCCAATGGTACGTAACTTGATTTTATGCATGAACCTGATTCTGATGATCGTGACAGAATGGACTGGCAGTGCAGATGGGACAGGACATAGGCATGTTGAGCATCTATTGCACTACATGTACATCACAAAGATGGCAAACGATTCTTCGTCACCACCAACACGCACCTTGCTCAATCTTGGTGTGCGAGCGGCCACAGGGAAGACAAGTGAGATCCAACTTGAAGTAGCGAAGACGATGCTTGCAGAGTATCTCGAGATCTACAATGAATCCCCACTTGGCAACAAACATCCCCTTGCTCTTGACAATGTTCTGCGCAAACTCGTGGGCTGGGGTAGTGACCATGCCGAAGACCAGAAGAAGTTCTTCCGTCTTCTATCAGAATGGAAGCAACACGTTGATCGCGAGCAGCGCAGCTCTGCAAGCTTGAAGACGCTCATGGAGGAGAATGCACCCGAGTATGTTGCCCATGTGATGCGGGCTACAGAAAGTGTGATCGCTGCCGCAGGTGGTCCAGTGGCATGGGACGTGCTTGCAAAATCAAAGCAGGAAGAGTACCACGCCCAAGCGATGACACAGATCTGCGTCGCAATCGGGCAAGACGTCTTCGATGCACTATCAGACGTAGAGCGTGCCAACATCGACATCATGGTTTGGGCGGGGTGCACAATGCACAAGGAACAGAACACGGTCAAGGGGGGGCAGCTGCACTGAAGGAGTACTGGAAGGGGGTAGACTGTGCAGGTCCCTGTGCCCTCATGAATCGTGATCGGGCTCTCATCCATACGCAACTCAGTGCCCCGGCCCCCGATGCTGCCAAGATTGTTGCAGAAGCCTCAGAGGGGGGCGCTGTTAAGCTCACAATGCTAGCGGGTTTGGTATTCAACCATCACAATGACAAGAAGGGGCATCAAGATGTGTACCGCATCTTCATGGAGCATTCCCTCGGTTATTTCATCCACTTCCCGCAAACAAGCAACACCCGCTTTGGTACACATGGCACAGCATCTTCCGAACTCATAGTCCACCTCCCACTCTATGTCGAGTTTCTTGAGCTGGTTTGCGACGACAAGGACAAGCAGACACTCAATAACATGGAGGCCAATGTGATGAAGGGTTTGCGAGATGAGCCTACTGTTACCGAACTTGCCATCTTCGCTCTTTACTCCCAGGCCATCAGCCATCCATACATGCGCAATGTACGCGGGAAAGACGGTATTCAGAATGCCCTCGCCCTCGGTTCCTTCCACCAGAAGGTCATCAATCACTGCCAGTCTATTATTGACAATCCGGCAGTGTTGATCGGTTCAGATGCTTCCTATATCACAGCTACCCTTGATGGCGCCCCCTGGGAGCGTCCGGAAGTATTCTACCGTATCCAGAAGATCATACCCAGCCTCCCATATTTGCGAGGGGCCCTTGTTGCATTCTTCACCGGAGCTCTCGAGACATGGCGGTGGTTCACGAGTGAGTTCGGGTCGGGATCGTCAATAGACTCACTCTCGACGGAGCAACAGGAATGTGCAGCAGTTCGTGCTACAAATGATCACAACAAGTCAAATCTTGGAAGGCTTCGCGTTCGAAAACGACGAGCAGCGAATAAATCCGAGCTTACCTACAATGCCGAGATCATGTTTGCGTCCAACAAGACATCCGCCTTCGTGCACCATCATCTGTCACAATCTCCTGGAGATATGCAATACCTTCGACGAATTGGCCGGAAGCTTGATACTGCTGGATTGGGAAGGAAGAAGCGGGGCCTGCTGATGTCTGCGAAGCAAGACTGAGTACGTGTACGCCATCAGAAACGTGATGTTCGAGTGGCTGCACAGGAGAAGAGGAACACACTCATCGATGGAGTCACACCGATCCTCGACCCCAAGTATTGGCGGACCGTGGACAGGTGGTCCATTACAATCGAAAAGCACATCAAACCCCAACTTTACTGGCACAAACGCGCCAACCCGTCTGCGAAGATTGTGCTTACAGGCAAGAAGGATGATCTAATAACTACCCTTACTTTCAGCTATCGATACTTACAATTCCGCTCACTCTCGAGAGCCTGGTTGCTCGCAAGCAGACCCTACTGAACAGGCCCTATCTAATACTGCTCCAAATGATGCTGATATGCTCGTTGACGAAGCCGAGACTGACTGTGATTACGAGGAGGAGGAGTGACGAGCAGGCTACTCTTATGCAGTGTAGCGGGACGCTAGCTTACCTGGTTTGTTAGCTGTGAGGCTTGATGCACACAAAGTTGCTGTTGAGCGACTTGGATCGTACTACGCTACAGGGGTCCTTATATACATGTAGGAGACCGTCTGACTAAGCTACTGTATAGTACCAATCCTGATGCATGTGATTCTATCTATGATGCATGTGTTACTCCTGTTACCCGGAGTACCGGTGTGTGAACTCGGCTGCCTAGTTAGGCACTCTCTATTGTTCAACACTCCCCCTTGCTAAGTGCAGCGGTAGATGCGCGCAAGAATTAAGTGGCGCATAGTGCAGCCGACTATGCTGGACCCTAATCATAGAATCTTAGTCCAAGCATTCCTCTAAATTTGAGAAATTTGGTACGACACAAGTTCTTAGTGAACAAGTCTGCCGGATTGTCATCAGTGCTTACGTAGAAGACTTCGACTTTCTTGTCTTCTACTAGCTCCCTCACATAGTGGTAACGAATGTCAATGTGTTTAGAACAACGTTCCGTGATGGGATTGGAGCTAATGAATATTGCTCCCTGATTGTCCGAGCAGATAGGCAGCGGGCCGAGCTTGTAGCCGATCTCCTCCAGGAGCATTTTTATCCAGGCTACTTGTCGCGAGCAATCGCTCAGCGACATATACTCAGCTTCAGTGGATGACAGGGCAACTGTCTTCTGTCTTCTAGACAGCCAACTGAATGCGCCGTTCGCGAACTTTAAGAAGTGCCCAGACCGTGACTTTCTGGCTTCTGGGCTGTCTGCCCAGTCAGAGTCAGTGCACGCCAATAATCCATTGCCGCTTTGTCCTTCATAAACTAGCGCATAGGATTTTGTGCCAATTAAATAGCGGCAGATATACAGTGCTCTGTTTAAATGGTCCTGTGACGGATTTGCTGCAAATTGCGCAAGTAATGTCACGGCGTAGCAAATGTCAGGTCGAGTTCCAAGCATTAGATACAGCAAGGAACCAATGACAGTCTGGTACTTGCTTCGAAGTGCTGGGTCAGCTGTGCCAGTATTGGCAACAGGCTTGTATCCAGCAGGGAGTGGAGTTGGCGCAGATTTCGCATTCTGCATGCCACAGCGCTGCAGCACTTTCTCAAGGTAGGCGCATTGATCCAGATGGATTTCGCGGCCTTTCCGAGTTATGCGCATGCGCAGAAACTCCTTGACGTCGCCTAGATCGCGACACTCCCACTTCTTCATGAAGCGGTCCTTTAGTGAAAGGACTAGGGTCTTATCTTTGCCACAAAATATGGCATCGTCTACATAGACAATGATCAGCACACAGCGACCATCTTTTGTCCTATAGACGAATATTCCGGCATCGGATACAAGGCGTTTACAGCCAAGTTCCTTTAGGGACTCATTGAGGTTGCGCCACCACGCAAGCCCTGCCTGCTTAAGTCCATAGAGAGCGTGAAGTAACCGGAGTACTTTGTGCTCTTGGCCTGGTACTGCAAAGCCTTCAGGCTGCTCCATGTAAATCTCCTCGTCTAGCTTGCCATAGAGATAGGCATTACGGACGTCGAGTCCGGAGACGTGCATATCCTCAAGCGCAGCTAAGGCGAGGATTAGACGTACAGTCTCAAAGCGTACGACTGGAGAGAAGACCTGATCATAATCAAGGCCTTCAATCTGGGAGTAACCCTTGGCGAGCAATCTGGCCTTTTTACGACCGTCAGTTTTGACGTCGAATACCCAGCGGTTCTTGTGACCTTACGTCCCTTGGGACGATCAACCAGTTCATAGACATTGTGTTTGCGAAGTGCCTCAAGTTCTTCGCAACATGCTGCCATCCACTCCTCAAGCTCCTTTTTAGGTAGCTTTAGTATATCGCGGAATGACCATTCTCTCGGGCTGGTCCCGTCTGGTAGATCGTTGTCGAGGGTGGGTAGCGCTTTTGCAAGCAGCAACTCGACTAACTTAACTCCCCCTTCCCGGCATAATTCTGCCAGTAGTAACTCAGCACTTTGCGCTGCATCCTCATCAGATGGGGCGGACTCGACAGGTTCGTCGCGTGGAGGAGGATTTGGCGCAGAACTAGGTCCGGGAACCTGTTGTCTTTGCTGCCTTTGTGGTCCGGTTTTGGTACGGGAGCTACCCGCATCCTCACCGACCATCTTTTTCCATCTCCCCTGATTTTCGATGTCCTTTACTATGTCTTGGGGCTTCCGCTGCTCACCATAGACATTACCTCTACGAGTTACTGTTCTCCGCTCCCTTGCTGAACGTCGCGGCTCCACTGGGGGCACAGGGTGTTCAACCGGTGCATGGGGCGGCGGTACTGGGTCTGCGGGCGCATCTTGCTGCTCCTGTTCATCGTGATGAACATGACCGTTTCCCCTTTTAGGAAGGTGATGTTTTGGATGATCATCGTCGTCATCCTCATCTACCTGAGGTGTGGTATTTGGCTGATCCGCTGGGATCATTTCTTCTCGAGGTGGCCAAACTCGAGTTGTGCCCCGACGATTCGTCAGGGCACTTAGGAAACATAGTTTCGTCAAACATCGCGGTGGATGATCTGAACAAAACATTGTCTGGTGCTCTCATAAAGAGCCATCCGCCAGTGCGCTCTGTAGAGCCATCTCCCCCAAGATAAATCATCAGCTCCGATTTCGGCGATAGACCGTTTTTTCTAAGTCCTTGGGTATGAAGACGTACGCACCGCAGCCGGAAACGCGCAGGTGCGCCACAGATGGCGGTTCGCCGTGTATCTATTCGTAGGGGGTAAGCCAATTAAGGCGACGAATTGGCGTCCTGTTGTAAACGTGGACACATGATCCACAGTGAATTCCCACCAGGATGGAGGTAGACAAGCATCATGGCGCATTGCCTCTGCTTTGTCCATGAGCGTCCTGTTGAAACGCTCAGCTCTGCCATTCTCCTGAGGAGTATGCGGCGAGCTTTGAAGGATCTCTATGCCATTATCCTTTAGAAGGTCTTTGAATGCAGTGGAGACGTATTCTCCCCCTGCATCAGACAACCACTTCTGCACTGTCTTTCCATATTTAGTTTTTACCATGGCTAGGAATTGCCTTGTGGCTGTAATCGCTGCAGATTTCTTGCGCAGATTTACAGTCCATGCGTGCGATGAAGCGTCATCATAGTACAGTATGTAGTACTTGTACTTATGATAGGAATCTACTGGGAAGGATTTTAAATCCGAATGAATAAGTTCAACCGGTACCTTTGCCTGGTAGTTGGACGGCGGGAATGACTTAGAGTGCATTTTCCCTTTTGCACATCCTTGGCATATAGGTGAGTCCTTAGGAATCTCCACCTTTCTGGGAAATCCAGATGTATGCTCCTTCGCCTTTGCAAGCACGTCCTTAGAAGGGTGCGCAAAACGGCGATGCATAGTCGAATAATTGACTTCATTTACGTTCACATAAATATTTGAACGTTTTCACCCGATTCAGCCACGAGGGTGAAGGTGGTAGTGTCCGGGATGCTGCGGTATAAACCTGAATAGAGGTTTCCGCGCTCCGGTTCATACAGACGATATGCTGCGCTGTTGCGCGCAAGTCTAGTCCATCTTGGAGGAATACCCCTAATGACAAGAGACGTGCTGCACAATTCTCCATATAATAGACAGGATATAGGCGCGTCTGCAGCCATTGTTCGTCTATTTGGTAGTTTAGGAACACAGTTCCTTTAGCAATAATGCTTCCTACCGCTCCTTGTTGTGCCGTTTGGGTACGGATAGGAGTCTGGAGATACTCGAATTCCGAGAAGTCTCTTATGTCATTTGTAATGTGCAAAGATGCACCTGAGTCCAGTAGCCACTCATTCGCTGAGAAGCGACTTTTTCCTTTACCCTTACAATGTGAGCACGCAGCGTAATCGCGCGAATGAATACATTGTATATTTTTTAAGCCGCTACAAAGTACATTAACTAATGTCCGAGCGCCGTTGTGCAAGTCAGAAGCGGCTGTTAAAGCGCTGTTAGTAACTTGCTCAGGGTTAGGAATATAAGTGATGTACTCATTGCCCCAGTCATCATAGCCATCGTATGGCTCCATGCAGCGGAGCTCACCCGTTAATGGGTTCCGAAAGCTTTCGTCGACGATAGGGGGCGCAAGGCCCGCGGCCTGCGCTATCATGCCGTTTAACTCGGCGTCGTGCGCGTTGATGTCTTCTTCGTCTGATGCCCAGACGATGGACCTTTCTTTGGCGTCGCGGAAGTCGTCGTCCTCGCTGATGTATTCATCGCGCATGACCTCGTCGATGCAATCGGCCATGTCGTCGTCACTGAGCTTGCTGCGCTTTGAGGCGCGCGACTCGGTGTCCGAGGGGACTTCTTCGATGTGAGCAGAGCTCACGACTTCTTTCAGCGCGCGGATTGTTTCCGGCGTGCCGGCGATGTCTAGGTCTTTTGCGAGCTGGAGGGCTTCTCCGAGCCAGTCACCACGTGCGCGCTTCTTGCCCTTGTTGGGAGCTGGTGCTGCGACCTTTCGAGTCCTGCTGCCCGAAGGCGCTAACTCGACGACGGTGCTGGTTGTCGGGGCGGGGATCGATACAGTGTCGGCGATGTGCATTTCTGCATGTTCGTCGTGCGAATGCGGCTTACCACGGTTTTTACCGCCGTGCTTTCCCCTAGGAGTAAAGCCCTTGGCTTTCTCCTTGCCCTTGTCCTTCCACTCCTTCTTACCCGCGCTGCTGCTGCCCTCAGGGCGCTGCTGCTGCGAGAAGGAGGGATTGCCCTTCTTCTGCTTGATAGCAGAAATCTTTTGGGCGGACGACTGCCCCTTGTTCTTCGACTGTTCCCAGGAAGCGGTTAGGGCATCCTGGGCGCTGCTCGGCGTGAGATCCTTGATCTCAATCTTGTTGAGAGCCAGCTGTATAGCTGTCTCATACCGAGGTGGAGCGGCCCCCAGAATAATCAGGGTTCTCATCTGCGGTGGCAGAGAGAGGCCGGCTCCATCGAGCTCATCGAGGTTGCTCTGGATCTTTGAGATCGCAGGGCCGGGGTGCTCGTTTGCTGGAATACGGACATTGACCTCTGCCTTGAAGAAGGCGAATGCCCCCATGGTGCTAGTCCCTCCGTAGAGCCCTTTCAGGGTATTCCAGATTGTCTTCGCAGTCATCTTCGTTCTGACGAGCTGCGAGACTTCGACGCTTAGGCGCAAGCGAATGCTGCCCATAGCCTTCGACTGCATCTGCATCCATTCAAGGACTTCAGAGCGATTTCCTCCGTCCGTGGCCAAAGTAGGCTCATCGAAACCATCGGGCAACTCGATGAGAATCCAGACGCCTTGCGATTGCAAGTACGCTTTCATCAAATCAGCCCATCGGCGGTAGTTTGATCCGTCAAGGACGGGGACGAGGTTCTGCAGAGAGTTCGACATTTTTCTGTTGGTTGGTGGTGGTAGAGCGGTTTGTTGATAAGGTTCTGTGAACGCATTATCAGCGCTCTGACTTATGCTGCCGAGACGGCGCTGACACCACACTGGACTCATTGTTTGGGATAGTGACAGCGAGGCTGTGCACGACCTGCAGCCATGTAGGCGCAAGGTCTCCCCCTGACGTCAAAGCCCCTAAGGGCGACGTCCAGGCAAGCTAACCTGACCCGCAGCGGACGCAGCCTCTAGGGCGCAGTACCGCGCAGTGTTCAGGGCTCATAACCTGACGAGCAGGCTACTCTTACGCAGTGTAGCGGGACGCTAGCTTACCTGGTTTGTTAGCTGTGAGGCTTGATGCACACAAAGTTGCTGTTGAGCGACTTGGATTGTACTACGCTACAGGGGTCCTTATATACATGTAGGAGACCGTCTGACTAAGCTACTGTATAGTACCAATCCTGATGCATGTGATTCTATCTATGATGCATGTGTTACTCCTGTTACCCGGAGTACCGGTGTGTGAACTCGGCTGCCTAGTTAGGCGCTCTCTATTGTTCAACAAGGAGCTGTTCCACTCATAATAGTGTATCCCTCATCCTGCTCCTATCTCTACATATTTCCTCACGATATTTCGACGCAGTAATGTTCTACTTCATATGCATATATTACAGGTTATTCGAGGCCAATCGTCCACGAATTGCGCGCACAACATGCTCTACCATCCCAGGAGGCAATATTTCGCTCGATATGGTAATTTCCCGTCATGTGACCGTACCCAGCGCCCTTGCGGGCGTTGCGCATGCCCAGTAACACCCCAGACGATCGCACAATGCCCCACGGCGGTTCGTGACATTACAGAAGCAGGCTGTGGCGGCACTACTCAAGAATATCCACGCGCGAGGCGGGAAGTTCAGGAGATGCCGTGACCTCCAGGAGGGCGAGCTCCAGCAACTTTGAACGTAGCTAATTTTGAACGCACCTACTGTGCATCCCGCATTGCCTTTGGTTCCCTCTCAGGCTGATGGCCCGTGAGCCACCGCAATCGCAGCTGCACGGCATGGAGACGCATTCTAGGCGGTTGTATTGGGCTGACGCTCCCGGACATGCGTAGAGGTGTAATAATACTCATACACGCACCTCGACCTGCTACAACGATGTTCACCAGCACCCATGGTCGCCAAACAGTATTGCATAACATCTCGCGTCCACGCTGGATGCCCCGCGATGGTCAACAGCTACGGTCGCGAGGAAGATCTGGTACGTCCAGTCCCACTTTCGCTCGATCCTAGCCAACTCAATGGACAGTCATAGTCTATAGGTGATTGGATCACCATTTCTCAACCTTGCAGACAAGGACGATCCATACCAGGGCAATGACATCAGTGAGCGGCGATGCGAACCTGTGAGTCGCTCTTGTTCGTCTGCACGGCATATACGGCTCTGACTCAATGCTGCTGTGCTTACCCGCAGCGTCTTGAACCCCTCTTAACACCACAGCGAACTAGACACCACCGCAAAGAGAGACCAGACATATCGTATTGTGATCACGACGCGCTCGAAACACTCAGACTCCAATACAGACGGCTTTCACTACTTCATTACTGCACGATGGCCACATGCAAACAGCTACCACGGCATATCAAAACGCAAACACTCAGTCGAGGTAGTAGTCGTCGTAGAGGGAGCGGGAGTAGAGGTCGACGTCGTCGTTGAAAGAGCGCGCGGGGTGCTCCTTTCTCTTCTTCTTGGGCTTAGGCACCTGCCTTTCGTCATCTGATTCTCTGCCCTTGACATCGGCAGCCCAGGAGACCTGCTTCTTCTTGTCCGAGCGGGAGTAGAGCTCGAGGTCGTCGAGGGAACGAGGCTTAGCAGCGCCGTCACCATTACCCTTGCGCTGACCTTTAGGTACAACACCCTTCGCGCGTACGGTAACACCATTCTTTTGGTAGGTGCGGGAGACGAGCCCCTCGTAGTCGCGGGGTTCACTGTGCACCTCGGTCAGTCATGTACTAGCGTATGGGAAGGTGCATGCTTACAAGACAGGGTACGCAAGAGCGGGCGCCACGGAGGCGATAGCGGCCGTGAGAGCAACGACGGTGGAGACATGCATGGTGAGATATTATTTGCAGTTGGGGTGCGGTTGCGTGGTCGTGAAGATCGGTGAATGAAGGGAAGTGAAAGTCGTCAGAAAGCAAGCAAGGCTAGTCAAATTCGTCCATGAGCATCTGAAGTGTCTTGATCATAGGATATTAGAAGGGGCAACGTACCAACCAGTACCACTGCTGTAGTGAGCTCAGAAATGTAGAACGGGAATGAGCTGGGGACCGACTGCGCTCGACGTGCACCTTAAATATTGTCTCTGCGCGGTTCGCGGCACATGGCTCGTACTCGACAATCAGGGATCTGCTATTCAATTTGCCACAGGCTGTGGAAGATCAGTCGATAGTAGTAGTAGTGATCGCAAGCTGCAGCGCCACTACTGTAAGTCCTCAATTAGAACTCTTGGTCTCAACTTTTTTCGTGCTTGCCACCGTCGCTCATATAAATGTGATTGATGTATGATGTCATGAGTGATGCCCAGTGATCCCGTTTCCCAGCTATTCAATATATTCTCACATTGATCTTGGAAAGTGTGTAATCTGAGTTTGAACTCGAAGCTGGGTGGCTACGGCCTCGCATGTGCCGACACCGTTCGGAGTGGCTCAGCACGCGCGCTTAACATCAAGTCATTCCGCGCTCAGCGTGAGGCTGTTCGGGAGGTAGGGCTGGATGCTCGGGGTGGAACTCGAAGGCGTAGGCATCGTGCGGAGGGAAGATAGGGCCGTCGTACGGAGGGTGCGCAGTCAGCCACATCTTCGAAGTCCGATTTAACCCTAACGTAGGTCCTACAGACGTGCGCGTTCTTTGCATCCGTTCGTGTCGGCTTGGCAAACCTCGCATCATCTTACATTCATTTCTGTAGGCTCGTGCCCATCCTAATCTGGCGAGACATTTAAACTCCGTCGTGGCACTCCTCTCGTTCGCCAGAACGGCTGGGCGAACTCGGCGCCCTTTACCTTGGACCCCCCGTGTGAATCGAGACTTCGAGAAATCACGTGTCGAGTCTCCAAGGGAGAGCAGCGCGAAAGCCAGCTTGAGGGCACTACCTCGATGTAGACAGTCTTCAATCAAATACTGTAGCATGTATCTAAGTCCTCTTATCCATGTGCTCTGCTCTCCGCACTCACCTAGTAGTACTACTGTGTCATCTTTAGTGTAGGTATTGTGCAGCATAGCTCCCCCCCAGCTCAGCATGTACTGTATCATAGTAGGACCATAGTGTATATGAAAGAGATTGCATCTTTGTTTTCTTGGCCATGGTGCAATCATAGTGTTATGGAACATAATGGTTTGTCTGATGCACCCCTGTGCCAATCACATTGTGTCAAGGGTGTCAAATACTCCATGAGTCTGAGTGGATGTAAACTACTCTGAGTAGATATGAGATACACAATATGTCTTGTTGCTGTACTATATAATGACTCTTCATGTCAGGAAAGTATGTATATGAGCACCTTACAATGCTCAACATTCAAAAGGGTATCTGAGAGTGTCTGTAGGTACTCAGACTGGTTCAAAGACTACAGCAGGTCTCTGTTGTATCTTTGGGGTTTTGGACATTCTTAGGCACGCAAAAGTGTTTTTCCTGATGTAGTGGTTCTGTGTAGTAGAAAATCGTGCTTGGGATGTGTACTCAGTGTTGAACTTCTACTATTTCATACATTATATAATCAGGTTCTCCTGATAAGGACTTATCTTATGTTCTGCTATGCTACTATACATAGATTACATTCTTTTAGATAGTTGATTATACCGAGTTCCATTCGGCATTCCACTCGGTATCCATTCGGTACTCCATTTGGTATCGGAACTCCGCTCCCTTGTCATATGATATTGACGGTTATCTATAGTTCCGTTTACCGTCTTACTAATGCTTACTCATGAAGCTTACGATGATGACTCATGACTCAGGCCTCATCTGATAGGCATACTGTACGATCAGATAATGCCTTCCTCTCATGTATATATACTGGGCTCAAATGCCCTCTAAATGTAATTGTTCCTTCATCTGCTTTCCTGTGTGCCTAACAGGTCTCCCTCAGCAGTTCCCTCATAGGTTTGTTTTGCTGCCTTTACAGCCACTACAATTTCACTCCTTTCAACAGGTTATGAGCCCTGCGCTACACGCGCATACCTAGTTGTCCCCATCCCTGCAGGATCTCCAAGACTATGCTCCTAGGAGCAAGCGTAGCGTTTTGCTAGTCTCTCAGTAGACTCAGCATTTGACGACCTGAAGTGCCCAAGGCACTAAAGGATTGTATTTCCAGTGGGCCTTTGCACCGTTTGCAAAAAGTTTATCCTCCAACGAGACCTGAGAGAAAGGTCCGTTGACGCCGACTCTACCTCATCAATACTGATCTATCGATCTAACATTTTTGTGACTCCAGTCGCACCCGCTCCCCGCTCCCGTCCGCTCAAACCCCACCGCCCAGCCGCGCTCACTTGCTGAACGCCTTTCCGAGCCCGCTCCCTGACTTCAAGAAGAAGTCAACCGAAGAAGTCGTTGGTATTCTCAAGAAGAAGGTTAGTGCCACCATCGAGCGCTACCAAGCGATCTTTGACAAGAAGTACCTCTTTGAGTCGCTTCTTGGAGACTCCCATCACGCCCTCCACTGCTTCGCTGACCAGCTCAACTGGGTCAGTGACAACTTCGACAAGGCCAATCAGTGGTCTAAGCAGCAGCGAGATAGCATCTCGTGGGCTTGCCATTGCATCGGCACAGTCGAATTCTCGACACCGCAGGAGCCGCTCGTCAAGCGGTATAAAAAGGTCACAAAGGACCTGACGAGCATAGCCAACGGGGGCTATTTGGACTGGATTAGTTTGTAGACAGGTCGGCGTACCTAGCGTTTTTGTTGTATTCATCACTGGAAATATACACTGGTCAAGCATCACATTGTGGCTTCGTCTGAGCATCAGCTAGACGACAATTTGGAAGCAGAAGCACCAGAAGAAGAAACTCCATACAATTGCAGAGGTCTTCAACATCTCTTCGACGTCACAGAACTAAGAGACTATCACCGACGGCCTGAAGAAACTGAATACCAGTTTTGGCCGTGTGACGAAACAGTCTGTGAACATAGGTGGTCTGGTCCATACATTGGAAGTACAGACTGGGGTATCCCGGTTGACCACTGGCAAGAAGACAATTCTTATTCTGTATTCGCTTCTTCAAGCTTTTTTGAGGGTTCTGAACCTGAACCTCAGCATTTAGCTTCAATCCCAGAGTACGGGTCTCCTTCTATCCCCGGCTCTAGAGCACAATCTCCTACTCCTATCGCCTCCCCAGTAAACCTATCTCCATTGTTTGTTCCTACTACATTACCGTCTGATCTATCGAATCTCTTCGAAGAAGACGACGTAGAGGAATTACTAGCGCCGTCTCAAGAAGAAGCAGAGGAATCAAGTCTATTGTCTGACCTTGCTTTTGTTCTTGAAAGTTTATCACCACCCTCCGTTTCTGAAGAAGTCTCAGACTTCTTCGAATTTCATATTCTAACCGCCACCATGTCAGACATGAAGGCTGACAGTATCCCTGTCCTTAAAAAGTCCTTGGACTACAAGGTGTGGTCGAGCCAAATGCTCGGCTACTTAACATTTATCGAGGCCGATGACGCCCTCAAAACCGGTGATCTTACTAAAGCGGATTACAAGAAGGCAAACACCCGAGCCAAGGGTGTTATCCTCATGCGCATGGACAACAGTTTTCACCACCTCCTCTATGAGAAGGATGAGAATGGTGAAGAGGTCATGAAATCGGCTAAGGACATGTGGGTGCCACTCAAGTCACATTTTGGTACACCGGACGCAGCATTTGTGTGGTCGCAGTTTTCGGCTCTTATCAAGTCGAGAGAGATGGACGACGACAAACCGATGCAGGATCAAATCTCCAAGATCCAAACCGTACTCAAGGACATCGTCAACGGCAGCATTATGTTGGATGAGCCAACTCAGGCTCTCCTCCTGATGTCTAAAATACCGGAAAGCTACTCGACAATGGTGTCGGCCATCATGGCAACCACCGTTCTCAAGGAGTTGAAGGTTGAGACCCTCATAAGCAAAGTACTCTCTGAGGAGTCTCTCCGCCGGTCCGGAATGGGACAGTCTGCTCCCAAGACTTCCCAGGTTAAGGTACACAACGGTAACGGTCCTTGCTCTCACTGCGGCAAGAAACACGGTTCGGACCAATGCTGGACCAAATTCCCACACCTGCGCCCCAAGAATGGCGGCGACAAGGGCAAAGGGAAAGGCAAGGGTGGTAATGGCAGAGGCAACGGTAAAAAGGCGAACACGGTAGTTGTCCACACTACCACGGATGGCACAAAGGTCACTCAATCCGGTTCGTCCTCGTCTAACGGTCAAGGTGCTTCAGTGGTGGAAGTCGAGGAGGTTAAGTACACGGCTTGTACAGACGCCACGTGTAGAGTCTGTCCCCCTCGGACTGCTGGTTCATTAGTAGCTTCTTCTCTTGTTGTACATAATGGCGCGTCTGCTGACGCTGGGTCTGCACAATTGAGCTCGTCGTTCTATTGCCCTGGTGTGAATAAGTCTCATTCGCATCAATTTAAGCGCATTGTGTGGCTCATGGACTCAGGTGCAAGTCAGACGGTCATCAATTCACTTGAATATTTCTGGGATTACAAGCCGTATACGGTTCCCGTCATTTTTGGTACAGCAGGAGATGCTAAAATAGAAGCACTAGGCTCTGGCACTATCAAAGGTTTAACAACAGTCGGAAAGGAACACATGATGATTACAATATCTAATGTCGCATATATTCCTCAAGCCTCTGGCTGTTTGTTTTCAACTGGTATTGTGGAGAAATCAGGACATACGCTCGTTCAAGGTTCAGGTCAGATGGTCATTTATGACCAACCGTTTTCGCATGGCAAAGTTTCTGGCAACATTGTTATGGAAGCACTGTACAACTTCCTAAACAATTTGTATTTTTCGTTTATGGACGTCCTGGACAGGAAATGGGCAGCTCAGATGTCTACCCCTTTTCGTACCTGGCATCGCCGGATGGGGCATCCGTCTAAGGAAGTTATTCGCTGTTTACCTGATCATACCAAAGGTGTAGATCCAGTGGGAGTTGAGGATCAATCTCCCTGTGAAGGTTGTCAATGGGGCAAGTCTCATCGTGCCCCTAACCCCACGTCTTACAAACGTGCTACAAAGCCTCTTGAGTTGGTACACACTGACGAAGATGGTCCTATGTGTACTCAAGTAGTCAATGGTGGTTTCAAGTACTTCATTTTGTTCCTAGACAACTATACTAGTCTAGGACGAGCCTATTACCTTCATCATAAGTCTGAGTCGCTCCAAGCGTTCGAGGACTTTAAGGCATGGGCTGAGAATGTTACGGGTCATAAACTCATCAATGTACGCTCAGATCGAGGGGGGGAATATACTTCTGATGCTTTCACGGCCCATCTGAAATTCTATGGGATTGTTCACCAAAAGATGGTAGCACACTCACCTCAGCAAAATGGGCGAGCTGAACACTGGAATCGCACAATCATGGAAAAGGCTATGGCTATGATTCACCACACTGGTCTTAGTCATGGTTTTTGGCAACTTGTGGTTGATACCACTGTCCATATTTACAATCGCCAGCCTATGCAACACCTTAAATGGCAATGCCCAATAACTCTCTGGGATGGCATGGTCCCAGATATTTCATACTTCAGAGTATTCAGTTGCAAGGCATTCATGCATGTGCAAAAGGAACAAAGACAAGGGAAACTCGACAAGAAGGCAGTCGAGATGATCTTCATTGGATATGAGCAAGGCTCCAAGGGCTACAAGTTCTGGGATGCCTCCATTCAACGGATCATTGTGTCTCGTGATGTGACCTTTGATGAAGATTCCTTTCCAGCACGCAAAGATTTGGCTAACCCAAAGACTCTGGGACCGCCACTGTTTGATCCTGTAGACTCTGATTCTGAGGATGATGACAAGGAACAGATCAATATTCCACTTCCTCTACCGGTAGAGAGCGAAGATGTCCATAACATCAATGAACCAGAACCAGTGGGAGAACCTGACCGTCAGTTTCCTGAACCTGTTCAACCTCCTCAGCCTGAGTATTCTCGTCCTAGACATGAGAATGCTGGGAGAAATCCAAACAGGAATAAGGACAACATTTATGGTGATGAGCCTCCAGCTCAGATCAACCGTCGTACTGATACTCATGGAGATTAGCGCGTGGAAGTGTTTATGATATTGCAGGCTCTCAAGGAAGCTAGCTACTCTGAATCGGTTCCTACCTTGCACTCAGATGCAAGGAAATCCCTTGAGTGGGACCACTGGCACGCCACTGAAGGCTCTGAGATGAAGTCTCATGAGCAGAATGGCACCTGGATCTTGGTTCCCCGTCCCAAGAACAGGAAGATAGTCAAGAATAGATGGGTGTACACGCGAAAGCATGACAGCTGGTACAAGGCTTGGTTAGTAGTGAAAGGCTTCACTCAAGTCTGGGGTGAAGACTACCATGAGACATTCTCACCAGTCACTTGTTTTGAATCACTTCGATATATGTTTGCACATGCTGCACTCAAAGACTAGGAGATAGACTCAATGGATGTCAAGACAGCCTTCCTCAACGGTGAACTCGAAGAGGAAATTTACATGGAACAGCCCAAAGGCTGGGTAGTTCCAGGCAAGGACGATTGGGTCTGCCTCCTCAAGAAGGCCATCTATGGTCTCAAGCAAGTGTCTCGTCAATGGAACACTAAGATCCACAGAACTCTTTTGAACCAAGGGTTCACACAGACATATTCAGATGCCGGAGTTTATGTGTACTCCAGTAAAGCCAACGGTCAAGTCTGCTATGTAGTACTCTATGTAGATGACTTATTACTTCTTGGAGATTCTAAAACATTTATTGAGAAAATAAAGAATCATCTCAAGAAGGAGTATCAGATGACCGACCTTGGACCAGTAGAGTGTTTTCTAGGACTTAGGATTCGTCGTAATCGTCAAAAGCGACAGATTCTAGTTGATCAATCTGAATATGTTCAGACTGTTTTGGAGAGGTTCCAAATGTCTAATTGCAAGCCTGCAAAGATACCTCTACCTGCTGGTTCAGTTTTGGAGAAGAACACAGAAACCGCAACGGATGTGTTCCATACTGAGTACCAGAGCGTCATTGGTAGCATCATGTATGCTATGCTCGGTACACGGCCTGATCTCGCTTCTTCCATAATGAGACTCGCCAAGTTTGCCTCGAACCCGTCGAAGCAACACCTGCGCCTAGCTCAATACATCTTGCACTACCTTAGGGGAACAAAAGACTATGCACTTTGTTACAATGGTGCTTCCAACTCCAGGTTAATTGCCTGTTCGGACTTGGACTGGGCAGAAGACCATGATGATAGGCACTCCACAAGCGGCTTTGTGTTCCTCATGGCCAATTGTGTCGTTTCTTGGGTTTCCAGACGCCAACCCACTGGCACCGTTTCTCTCTCTTCAACAGAAGCAGAGTACAAGGCCACCTCAGACACATGCCGTCAAATGGCCTGGCTTCAGAACTTCGGACAAGAGCTTGGTGACAACATGACCGCTCCTACTCCCTTGTGTCTGGACAACCAAGGAAGCATTTTCCTTGTGGTTAATCCTGCCATGGACCACCACACAAAACACATTGAAATATGGTATCAGTTCATTTGTGAATTCTATGAGAAGGGTGAAACCAATAGGGGAGGTCAGAGTAGCGCTTTTACAGGTGATTCTTGTGGTGATTCATGAGTGATCTTGAGGCGCTTCTACAACCGGAAGATCACCCAAAGATCGCTTGAAAATTGGTTTTTACTCTGACCTCCCCACTTTTGACATGGTGATTCTCAGTCAATGCAGTCCAGTGTAGACGATGTATCCATTTCATTATACCCTTTATAAAATTGTTGGTGAAGTAACGGGTCCGCTCTGTCCCATCATGGCCCACCGCACTCGCCGCCGTCGACGAGCAGAAAACCTACTCAAAGCCTTCTGAGGGCTCCACAAACAGCATCGTGCCCATCTCCTACATGTGCGTGCTTGGTACCCCAAGGATCTGCCACAACATCACAGGCAGCACTCCCTCAGTTCTCTCTCGTCTCTCAGCTCTTTCTCTGCAGCAACCTCTTCTTCAGAACCCCACCCAAGTTCAAGCTCGTCAAGCTCATCTGACGGCACCAACTCACCAACCAATGTTGATCTCAGTGAGATTGATGCCGCTGTCTTCGAGTCCGAGTCCGACAAAAGCCATGAAGAAGCCATGCCACCTGTCATTCCATATGACTTTGATCCAGAGGTAGATGATCTTCCTGAGGGCAATGGGTGGGATGGATGGGGAGAGACAGATAGCTTGGCATCAACGAGCTCGGGCGAGGATGCAGATGACGAAGGGGCAGGTGGTGCTGAGAGTGACTCAGACCTCGACAAAGACAACACCTTCATGAATCCAGAGCCAAGTCAACTGGGCCGGCATGTCTGCAAGAGGATCGAGGAGATGTATGTGAAGCGCTATGAGAAGAGTCACACTGAGTACCCTCATGGGCCTGTGTACATGCCTCATCTGCTTACCGTGCTGAAGGAGAGGCATCCTGACCTCTTCCGTGAGGAGCTACGTGTCACTCCTTTCACCTTTGACCGCCTTCTCGCCCGTATTGGCAATGATCCCATCTTTTCAAACCAGTCCAACAATGACCAGATGCCCCTCGCTGATCAAGTCGCCATCACACTCTTCCGGTTTGGCCATTCAGGCAATGGAGTGCGCTTGACAAGGGTGGCAGCATGGTCTGGGTATGCGAAGGGCACCATTCTCCTCACCACATGCCAGGTCATGATGGCCATCCTGCGCAAGGAGTTCATGGAGGAAGCAGTGCTGCCAGTCACAGAGGACGAGAAGGAGGTGTCAAAGAGATGGGTAGAGGCACATTCGTGCCGAGCATGGCGCAATGGTTGGTTGATGGTTGACGGTACCCTGATACTGTTGAACTTCTACTATTTCATACATTATCTAATCAGACTCTCCTGATAAGGACTTTTCTTATGTTCTGCTATGCTACTATACGTAGATTACATTCCTTTTCTTCTTATCTATAGATAGCTGATTATACCGAGTTCCATTCGGCATTCCACTTGGTATCCATTCGGTACTCCATTCGGTATCGGAACTCCGCTCCCTTGTCATATGATATTGACGGTTATCTATAGTTCCGTTTACTGTCTTACTAACACTTACTCATGAAGCTTACGATGATGACTCACGACTCAGGCATCATCTGATAGGTATACTATACAATCAGCTAATGCCTTCCTCTCATGTATATATACTGGGCTCAGATGCCCTCTAATGTAATCGTTCCTTCCTCTGCTCTCCCGTGTGCCTAACAGGTTCCCTCGAGCAGTTCCCCTCACAGGTTCATTTATCTGCCTTTACAGCCACTCCATTTTACTCCTTTCAACAGATACCACTGTACACACGACTGTTTTAGTACGGTAAGAGTCATTTTGATTGGAAGTGCAATTACTCCATGAATGTACAGGCACGTACCGTTACTTGTCATCTCCGGTTTCTTGATCGAGGCTCATGTGACTGTCTCAACTGATCATCTCACTACTGAACCTTCACATCGTCGACTTCAGCTACGGCCACACTGGAAGTACTCATGACATGTCGGCATGGGAGGAGACAGATCTCTGGGTCAACCACGCCGACATTCTAGACTTGGATGAGGGCAAGTTTGTGTGGGCAGACTCGGTATATCCTGTACATTCTGTTGCTCCTTGGTTAGTACTGCACAGCACTTACTATGGCACCCACATACGTCTCAGATTGACATTTGGGTTGTTGCTCCATACAAGTGACCCGACCGTGATCTTCCCGACAACAAGAAGTTCAACAACCATGTCTCCATCATCCGTGTTCGCTCTGAGCATGCAATTGGCTTCCTCAAGGGCCAGTTTCAGTCACTGAAGCATCTTCGGGTCAACATCCAGGACGAGAGGTCACACAAGATCACTACGTATTGGATCAAAGTGTGCATGCCTTTGCCATGCAATGCGAGGCAGAGGAACGAGCTGAGGGATCAGATTCTAGTGATGTAGACCCCTTCATGTGGGAAGGTCTGTCGAGTACGTCCTCCGACTCAGAGCACAATGCACGCTTGCTACCACAGAGGCATTACCCGGCTGGTCGGCAGTTGCAGGCTGCAAGGCAATGGCATGAAGAGCCAAAGCAAGCCCTGTTTGACGCACAGGAGGCGCAGCATCATCATCATCATAACGGCGAGTCTTCGTCATCTGGGTCAGACTAGGGTACATAGAGGTTCACCGTTTGTGAAGACATATATGTATTAGTATATGATTATGTCAGTGATCACGAACTTGGGCATCTATGTTTTGTAATTTGACAACTTCCACCATGTATTGTCTACAAAGAGGCTAGGGCCCTAGGCTGCCTGCATTTTCACTGTCTGCGTCACCCACACCTGCACAGGAATTCTCGTCACCACCACCGAAGTTCACGTTGAATGCATCAAACTTGTGTTGGTGCTCCATTGGATCAGACACAGCTGACATTGGGCTTCGTGAACTCTCTGGGGCTATGTATCAAATGTGAGGTCTAGATACCACCAACAAAGATATCGAAACATACCGCCAAACCAGCCTTGGTTATTGAATGAAGGCGGTGCAAGAAATTTGGTGCCCCGTCTCGCTGACGGCCTAGGGCCCGGGTACATCGGTGGTTGGCCCTGGGCTTGAGCTTGGAAGCCAACGCCATGTGGGACACGGTTAGTCGTACCCATCCTCAACTTTGCAAGGTGGTACTGCGTCATTGCTTCCAGTTTTGCCTTCTCCATCTCAACTCTGAGCCGCATGGACTTGGACTTCACAGCACCCTTCAGCTTGAGCTTCTCCAGCTCGAGATGCTTCTGCTTGGTCTGTTCTTCAGCAATCGCGATCTCAGCAAAATTGTCCGCATACTTAAGCTTCTTGGCACCCTTTGTATCTCCCTTTGATTTCTTGGCACCCTTCGTATCTCCCTTTGATTTCTTGCTGCCAGAGGTCTTCGTCGTGCTCTTGCTAGGCGTCTCAGCTGCCAAACTCGTGGCTGGTCTCTTGCTTGCACTCGCACTGGCAGACTTGCCCTTATCCTTTGTGGTTGCCTTGACCAAGGCCCCAGGCGTCTGAGCTGGCCCATCTACCACCATGAGCTCATCCTCGTCATCACTGATCTCTGGCGGAGTCTTCCGCTTGCTCGTATGGTGAGTCATGTCGCCCTCAGTAGCAGGATCTTCGTGAAGAGCTGATGGAGTTGGCGAAGGGGCAAAGAGGGCTTCATCATCCCAAGGGGATGAGTACACCTGTTGTGGTTGGTCATCCATCACTTGCGTGGCCGCCATCTTGCCCTCGGGCTCAGAGGTCTCATGACTCTCGTCTGCTGGCATGACTTCACCGTCCTCAGTATCAGAGGGCATGGGACCAGTTGAGAGGACCGAAGTCTCCATGTCACTCTTACTGTTGCCTAGGCCAACCGGATTACTGTTCAGGTGGTTCCCAATAAGGTCGCGCATCTCCATATACCACGGGAATTCAGCCTTGATAACAGCTGCATGCGGTCACCGTTATTGTGGTCTGTCTCATTTTATGCAGCACCTGAGGACAGAACACTGCTCACCCCACTTGTTGTACAGTTCGGGGTCTGGGATCTCAAGCTCCTCGAGCTCTTGCTTCGTCAGTCCCTCGCCAGTGTCACACATTGTCGACATGTGCTTCCGTGTATCTCTAACCAGGCTGTAAAGGTATGTCATGAATTGTTGTCATCACTGAGCCCTGACTGGCTAGAGGTCAAATGTATGTGCTGATCTTGTTCTTGATCTTGCCAATCCATGCCTTCCGCAACGCCGACCTCGTCTTGGGTGTGGCAGTCGCAACACATGCAAAATCCTCCCCATACTCCTCATGCTCATCAAAAAGAACCTCAGCTAGTGAGAACTTGAACTCGGTCTTCTTCTTCCCGCCGCCCTTCGATGTGGATGCATTTGCGCCAGGACCAGGGAACAGACCCCGGCAAATATCCGCATCCTTGCCGATTGCAGTGATGAGGGCCCAAGTGAGTGTTTGGTCCCATCTTCATGTCAAATTTGTCAGTGATCAGTGAGTGCTATGATAGCAGACATTTGGCTTCTCTCGCTCACTTGACATCCACAGTGTCTATATTGGTAACCACTGTCTTGTTCACAGGCGGTACGGTTGGTGGTGCTTCCGCAGCCTTAGGCTTGCGACGACCCTTCGCAACGTGGGAACCCGGATCATCAGCTGCAGGTGTTTCAGTCTTCTTGTGTCTGCCCATTTGGAATAAAGGCGAGTGAAGCAGAGCTGTATGCTGCCAGCAGAGTGTATAATCAAGGACGAGGGCGAGGGCAGGCGCAGCAGTCGTTGGCTTGCAGAAAAATGCAAATAATACTCTAGAATATTGAATACTATGTTTATTAAATTCCTGAGTTGCTCTAGTTAAGGCACCCTATATCGGTGCAGGCTGGACGAGAATCGACAAGTGATGTGCAGTGATTCGGGGTGTTGAAGCGCCTCCGGAGTCGCTTCGACAATCCGGGTGTGATGCACAATTTTGGGCGCTTCGGCGTTGCTCAAATTGCTGTCAACATCGTGTCTCGGAGAAACTCTGAATCGTCCGAAAATCACCTACTCTGACCTCCCCTAATATCTTCTTTGTTGCAAGCGAAGACCAGCTTGCAGATGTGTTGACCAAGAATGTTCCCCTCTCTGGAATAGAGAAACTTTGAATGTCAACTGGCATGGTCATAGCATCTTGAACAAGTGGGAGTGTTGAACTTCTACTATTTCATATGTTACATAATCAGGCTCTCCTGATAAGGACTTATCTTGTGTTCTGCTATGCTACTATACATGAATTACATTCCTTTTGGTTCTTATCTATAGATAGCTTACTCTGGACTATACCAAGTTCCATTTGGTACTCCACTTGGTATCCGGTTCCTTCGGGACTCCACTCCTTGTCATATGATATTGACGGTTATCTATAGTTCCATATACCATCTTACTAATGCTTACTCATGTAGCTTATGATGATGACTCACGACTCAGGCCTCATCTGATAGGCATACTGTACGATCAGATACTGCCTTCCTCTCATGTATATATACTGGGCTCAGATGCCCTCTAAATACATTGTTCCTTCCTGCTCTCTCCCATGTGCCTAACGGGTCTCTCCTGTCAAAAGGAGTGATAGGGAGTGGCTGTAAAGGCTAGTGAACAAACCTATGAGGGAAGCTGCTAGAGGGAGTCCTGTTAGGCACACAGGAAAGCAGAGGAAGGAACTATTACATTAGAGGGCATATGAGCCCAGTATATATACATGAGAGGAAGGCATGATCTGATCGTACAGTATGCATATCAGATGAGGCCTGAGTCATGTCGAGTCATAATCATAAACTATGTGAGTCATCATGAATCAGATTATGAGTCATCGTAAAGTTGTAATCTGGATCACCGAGTGGATACCAAGTGTATACCGAGAGGAGTCTGAATGGATATACTGAATGGATACCAAGAGGAGTCCGAATGGATACTGAGTGGATACCGAATGGAATGCCGAATGGAACTCGGTATAGTCCAGACTGTGTTATCTATAGATAAGAAACAGAAAGGAATGTAATCTATGTATAGTAAATAGTGTAGCAGAACATAAGAAAAGTCCTTATCAGGAGAGCCTGATTAGATAACATATGAAATAGTAGAAGTTCAACATCTCCCTTGAGCAGTATCCCTCAGGTTTGTTTCACTGCCTTATAGCCACTACCTCTCACTCTGCCAACATCGCGGACACGCTCTCACATAGTCTCCGGTGACGGGACTGTGCCATGCTCAGTCTCAGGTAGTGCAGTGGGGGCTTGCTGGGCCATGTCGAAGATTGTTCACACACGTCGGACAAGTAGCGATACTGAGGGTTACAATGCATCGCAATGTGTCTCGTTTTACTCGTGCAAACTCGCGCGGAATAATCACGGGCGTCTGTAGCATATTTTCGTTGATATACAATGTCCGCCCTTTGCAGCGACCGGCCGGCAGCTGTGGCGCGTCTGTTTGCATATGTTTCCCGCCAGTCGTCGAAGGGGATAAGGTTGATCGGTTTGCAGGATCTGGTGCACGTGAGAGTAGGAGCTAGGCCGGATGTGGCATGTATTTTATGTCGTAGAAAACATTGTATATATCCTGCCTCTGGCCAAGCCCCTCAACCGCCCGGAGAAGAATGGGTAGGAGTCTGCCTATGTAGGACAAAGGTTTGGTGGGGTCACTTCACTAGTCTCCGTTGCTACCAAAAAGAGACAGTCTCGATGTATCACTTCACACACGGCCGGAGTGCGCGCGGCGACCATGTAGGGACGTGTCCATCCCGATAAGGGAATCTCTTTGTGTACGCAGGGCAAACGGTGCGATGGACAGTGATTGTATGGATTGAGATAGTCGGATGTGGTTGAGGTGCAATGTCCACAAGTCTCTGCCAGCCGCGACCGGCCGCCGCCTGGTCGACACGACATGCCTGATTTGGAAGATAGCCAACCAGGCCTTTGTGCTCCTTCTCTTCCCTCCTGCTGCCCTCTGCCTCGCCCTCCTGCTGCCCTCTGCCTCGTTGAGCTCTAACTCTCTGTCCTCATAGCAAGTGACGACTCAGATAGACGCAACGCGACAAATACAGAACACGCCACAAGTGGCTAACCAGCGCTTCACAGCTTAAACCTCTTCGTCGACAACGACGAACACGCCCTCCCCACATGGATCCCCTCTCAATCGGCAGCGAGGCCGCTATTGCCCGCCAGTCGATACTTGGTTCCTTTCTTCGTCCCCGCCCGCGCGGTACATCCCAGTCCCACCCTTCACCGCCCGCCGACGCCAGCAGGGATTCACCGCCTCTCGTCGTCCCATCCGCCGACTCCCCCGCTCGCCGCAGGAACGCACCCGGCCTCCAGCCATCCTCTTCACAGGCCGGCCTTTCGCAGATGCTGCGCCGGCGGCGATCTGCAGGCACCGTCGCCAATGCAGCGGCGCTGGTCCCCGCCATCAACGGTCGCTCGGCCACATCGCACAACAGCGCAACTGGGTCCACACACCGGATCCGCCTTGTTCCACACCTCGCCTCGCGATCCTCCCTTCGTTTCGAACCCATCTGCAGGGACGTGCGTGAGGGCGACCCGCCGCTGCGCATCGGCCGTTTCACCGATAGGTCTGGGCTGGGGCTGGCAGCCGCAAACGCACTCGGGTCGAACAAGCTCGCTTTCAAGTCCAAGGTGGTCTCGCGGGCGCACGCCGAGATCTGGGCCGATGTAGGGGGTCACTTCTTCATCAAGGACACCAAGAGCAGCTCCGGGACGTTCCTCAACCATTCCCGCCTCTCGCCGGCAAATACGGAGAGTCGTCCTGCGGAGCTGCGTGATGGCGATATTCTCCAGCTAGGTGTCGACTACCAGGGCGGGAACGAAGACATCTACAAGTGCGTGAAGATCAAGATTGAACTTGGCCGTGAATGGCAGGCGCACGCCAACCCGTTCAAGTGAGTGTCCCCCCATGTACATTGTTCGGTCGTCCTGTCCTTTCGACATTCGGATCTCGCACGACCACGATATCGCCTTGTGTCCCTCTCGGCTGCTCGTGGGACGTGGCCTTGGGGAGAACTGTCGCAAGCCAGATACCGGAACTATGTTAATCGCATTTCCCACAGCGCAAATGCCCTCAAACAACTGAAGGTGATTTCGCTACCGAACGCCTCAACATCGAAGAAGATCCTACCCAAATCGACGCTGCCGGACTGCTGCATCTGCCTTTTCGCAGTGACCATCCACCAGTCGCTCTTCATCGCGCCGTGTTCACACGCCTTCCACTTCAAATGCATCCGCCCGCTCCTCGAGTCGCACCATCCCGCATTCTCGTGCCCGCTCTGCCGCGCGTTCGCAAATCTGGATGAAGACGTCGAGGTCGAGATTGAAGGGAGCGTGTTCGGCGCGGACGACGAGGCCGACCCGGATGCCTCTGTCGTCGTCCCCGCCCTGACTCAGTCCATACCCACCTCCCGCTCGAGAGAGCGGGATAGGGACCCAGGCGCAGAGACCGAGGTAGAGATAGAGGCGCGCCCGATCCGCGGGCGCGTGCTTGCGGACGCGGATGTCGAGATGACGGATGCGGACGGCCTCGTGCTCCCGCCCCTCCCCGAAGGCTCGCCGCTCATGGTGGCTCGCGCGTGGACGGCGGCCAGCGAAGCAAGGGACGGCTCTGAGTCGCCCGTTCCCGTGCCTGGCCCCACGCATATGGAGATGTCCGAGGGCGAAGAAGAGGGCGAGGGCAGTGGGGACGCATTGAGCGACTTGATGTTCGGGGGCACGCTAGGCGATGGACACAAGCGGAAGCGGTGATGTACATGCGCGCGGGAGGTGATTGTGTGTGCGCATATGGTGTATATTCACGGTGCGTCTGTTCTCCAGTATGCGTTCATGCTTGACTTACGCTGTGCGACAGATGTTACGAATTTCCTCTAGGGTGCATACGGCCAGCGTTGCTGCTCGATCTACCTAAGCGGACACTCATTCACGGATTATTCTCTTCTAGGTCTCCCCTCCCTGCTTGTATTCAGAATAATCTGATCCCTTTTCTTCGTGTCCTGATTGCTGTTTATGGTCCGTGTATCATACATCCCAATAGTGTCTTAGATAACCAGGTCTCCTCTCTATCTTCTTGGCCCTCACCGTGCTCCATCCATAAGCAAAACTTCAAAGCAAACACATAACGAGGAATCTAGCATAGGCAACGACAGGAATTGCATTATATAGGTATGCGGAGCGACGAGACGAACGCGAGCGCGAGGGGACCCTACCGATAGGACATGGGAGTGAGTGAGTGAGTTACTAAGAGTACGCGGGATGTGCAGCAAATCGACAACAGCAAAGACACGAGCGGTAACTTCTGGGTGGTTCTCCACAGGACGAGAGCGCATTACGGGCGGGGTGGATGAGGGGACGGGCGGGGTGGTGAAATGTACAGAGGCGGAAGACAAGACTCCGTAATACAAAGTCGGAGGGGCACGGTGGAGGCGGGCAAGCATGGTAGAGGGCAGGCATGCGGGTGCGGGGGTATGGTTTAGGTGTATAGGTGGGGGTGGTTATGTAGTGGATAAGATAGCGCGTTGATGGGAAGGGGCGGAGCGAAGAAGAGGGGGACAGGCGGGCAGAGCCAGTGGTGGACAACTTGGAGGGTTGTGGACGGCGATGCTGGAGCTGGCGGCGGTGGCCTGGGAGATCCTCCTGGTGGGCAATGTTCCGGCGCCTACGAGGGCGTGGTGGTCAACGCAGATCAATCGCCCCTCCACCGCCGCACGCACCTTGTCGCGTGCCACCATCCCCCTCGATCCACCACCACTGTGTTCCGTTCCATAATTCCGGGTCCAACCCAACACACCCCTGCGCTGTCTGCCCATGCCCGTGCCCGCGCCCGCCGGTCATACGTCGACGTACATGAGGACCGGCTCGCCGACGCCGTCGATCTCGGGAATGACACACTTGAGGTCGAACGCCTTTGCGAGCACGATCTTGAAGATTTTCTGCACGTTGATGGATGCGGATGTTGAGCAGAATATGAGCGACGCGTGCATAGCCTTTGCGAAACGCTTTGCCTGGCGCGGGGGTGGGCGAATAAGCCACTTGGATGAAAAGACAGAAGTCGTGAGCACGGTAGGGTACACGCACCTGCTTTGTGATTTCCTCCTGCTCGTCTCGGGGAAATGCTGAGAATGTGTCAAATTTCGTGCCAATGAGGAAGGGTATTGCTGTCTGGTGTTCGAGGATTGTGGCGTCCAGTTAGAATATATACTACAGTGCCATTGATACTCTGGGGCACACCTTATTGAATCCCCGCGCTTGTCGATACCACTCTTTTACCGAGTTCAGCGTCGATTTCCGCGATAGGTCGAACATGAAGAGGATGGCGACGGCGTCGTTACAGACAAGGGGGAGCATATTGACGAACTCGCGCTGCCCGCCAAGATCCCAGAGCGAGAATGTGATTGAAGTCCTCCGGACGGTGATGGTCTTCTCCATAAAGTTCACACCTAACGCGCGCCATAGCATCGCTCGTCGCCAGGAGCATACGCGTACAGGACCATGGGGGCGCACCTAGTGTCTGGATGTAGTCCTCGTCAAAGTGCCCCTCGACGTACTTGACCATGAGACTGGTCTTGCCGATCTGCGAATCCCCCAGCATGCCAACCTTGATCACGACGCTGCGAAGAGTTGAACCGTGAGACGACCGCCCGGGCGGTAGCGTGCCAGCAGTGTGCGCCGCGCACTCACCTGTTCTGCTCGTTGCCAATTTCGCCGTTTGGCCTTGCGCCGGATGAGCTGGGCCCTGCGGCGGGTGTAGGCGACGAGGACGCTGACATGACGACCTATTCAATCTCGATCTTGCCCAGCGGAGCGAATGCTTGATGAGTGCAGGCAACCAGGAGGTCGGGATTCAATCACAGATGCAGGCGTGCCGGTATGATAGGTGGTCGTAGGCGTGCGTGAAGAGAGAGAAGAAAGGACAAGAGAAATATGGAAAGTAGAAGGAAAGGAGGGACGCGTTTCTGGGCGCACTGGGTGGGCGATGAGGAAGATCAAGTACAGACGTCTCACTCGTGAAGCAGAGTGAGTCCGGATACGCGACGGACGCCGACCAGGCAGAGCAGTACGACGAGGAGAATGAGAGGGAGGAGGACAGGTCGGGGCTTCTGGTGTTGACGCTGGGTCTATTGACGCCCGTTCCACCCGACTTCGGTTCACGGACTGATGGGTTGCTCGTTAACTTCCAGTGCTACTGCTACGCTTCCAGACACTCATCGACTACTCACCAAGCTACGAAAAGCGCACTAGGAGTAGCGATGGTGGGAGGAGGCGCTTAACCACCACCAGGAACACCGTGTCCACCTGTCCACCACAAGTCGGGACACAATACGGCTCGCTAAATTGACCCTCTCGTCGATGAGAATCTGCTTGTCAACTTGTTATCATTTGATATGTTACTCTGCACGCTAGGATGCAATACACTGTATCAAGACACGTCTACCCACCCTCGGTATAGGCACATCGGATATGGAAAGTTGTGGCGACGACCCTACAGTCATTCTGTACTCCGTGTGTGAGCACGGACCTCTCACCAACACAGAGTCTTGTCAGACTGCACGTGGCGACAGCAAGAACGATACAAATATGCTCAAACAGTTTGCATCGGAAGAGAGCCACAATCGAGCCTGTAAGTTGCTCTTGCGAGCCAAGAACCGTTAAGGTATTGCTGTCAGGGCTAGCGCGACCCGCAAGGCTACCTGGCTTGACCATTCGGGTCCAGCTACAGCGGAGGAGGAGGAGGGGTCACACATAGCTATCTGGTGGGCTTGATGGGAAACTGTCCCCTTGGGCCAGGCTTACAAAGCAGCTATCGGAGAGGATGACGAGGAAGGTGGACTGTGGATGTCGGATCACAGCCCAGCATCCATGAGGCAGGGTAGCACTCCGCCACGTCTCGCTTCTGCGCACCTCAAAGCCATCTATATAGACTCGACTCCCAATCAGCGTCCCCCCATCCCAAGTATTGGCAGTGCGCTTATCGGTGGGTGTCATACAACGAATTCGGGAAACACTCGTTAATCGAACTGCATCAGTACCCATGAGTGCTCGGTTTCAAAGGCATGCACCATGTGCCGCCACTTCCCATAGAAATCGTAGAACAGGCGGTCGATTATCTCCGATACGACCCACCCAACCTTCTGTCCTGTGCCCTAGTCTGTCGCGCCTGGGCGAGCAGGAGCTGCTACTTCCTTCGCAGGGAGGAAACCCTCACCATACGCAGCGCAGCGGAAATGTACTTGTACGGAAGCCTCTTAGCCTCCAAAAGGTCTCGGGGACTTTACGCGAAGGTCCGCGTTCTCCGCATGATCGACAACCCTACTCGACCATTTGTGCACATCCTCCCGCTATGTTTTCCCGGGCAGTATCTCCCAGAAGCCGCGACAGTAGTCCTCGAAAACATCAATTGGTCGATCACGCACCCGCATCCACTGTTTTTCTCGTGTCTTTCCCGTTTCGCGTCAGTATCGGGCATCTGCCTGCACGAGTGCACCCTGCGCCCAGCGCACGCCCAGCGGATCGCTCGCAGTCTTCCCAAACTGGAAACCGTCGTGGAGAACTCCGTCGATCCAGTCAGCCTCCCGAAGGCGACCATGTTGTTCCAGAGTATCCTCATTGGAACGGAGCGCGAACTCAACTTGCACCAACGAATGCACCCAGACGCACAGCACCAGGATCTGAGCCAAGGTGCGCTCTCTCACCATTTCGAAGCATTCGTCGCTTTCATGCACATCGCTAAAGTTTGCGCCCTTGTCAGTGCTGGATTATCGCTGCACACGGGCCCTGCGTTCCAGCACACTGCCCCCTCGACGCCTGTAAACAGCATGCCGACGCACCCACAGCGCGCGAACAGTCTATCCGTCGCTCGACCGGTCAGTCCTACTGTCGCTCCGGAGCCCAACATAGCGGAAAGCAGGGTCTTCGCGTTTCTTGGAGGACATCATCAAGGTGGGAATTCTCAGTCCCACTTCGTGTGGGAGTACTGATCATGTCTGTACCATAGGACAAGTCACATTAATTCAACTTCGCACTGACTCCCGCGGGGGCTCCTTCACCTCTATGACGTACTCGACACACGGAAACGTGCGGAGTCGCGTTCAAAACCGTGTTTGTGTGCACTGACGCCGCACACAAACACGGTTTTGAACGCAAGTCTGCGAATACACGACGACGACGACGACGGGAACTAGGTGGACCTCTGACCCGGACAGTACCCGTACTAAGGAGCGGGAGAGGTATTCGTTCTGTGAGCTACGTTGGGGTCTGTGGGAGTGAATTTATAATCCGTTACATGCGTTGGAAAGGTCATGTGATCTGCCGTTCAAATTGTAGTTATAGAATGGGCCACGCGTTGGCCGAAAATGTGTTGGGGCACTCACGCGCTGTCTACATATGCACATGTACTCAAGTCTTCTCCCCGTATCATCCAGTCATTACGACATTTTAGGACTCACAAGCTGCCAACAATACAAGGGAGGGAGGTGACTTGTCTGCTGAAACAATCGCATTGCCAAGTCCTTAATCTGCTAGTGCCTCCGGTGTCACGGTGTCTCACGTTCATGGGCACGTAAAACGTCCAGTGTGGTCACTGCCGCCTTCCATGCAGGAGGCTGCCCAGACGCACAAATGATGTAATGCAAGTGCACCGCTCGAATGTCGTCCGGAAATTAAACTGGAGGAAGGGCGTAGATCTGAAGGGTACATGAATGACGAGCTAGAGCGCATTGAGGTATGTTTCTGACCCTGGCTAGTACTCTCTGCGAGCTTACATGGACTGCCCATTTTCGCAATATGTATTCCTCCTTTGCCGAATGTTCAAGTTGCATGCCTCAATTAGACGCAGATCGTGTTCACATTCGTCGGTCGTCCTTCTGGGCGTCTGGCTCTGCTCATTGCCAGGGTGATCGTCCGCTCGCCCTCAGCATGTTCTCTCTGCATCCATGGAGTCATAAGTACTCACCTCGCAGCAGTCTTACACGGTGTTGACGGAAGGACCGAAGCGGGAAAGGATTACCGAAGGCGCTCACTGGCATCAGATCACTTTGGTGGCAAGCGGGCGAGTACCTGCGCGAGTCGCTGACGCAACCGCCCATGAATAAGTAGGTTTGTCGAATTTAAACTTATTTATCTCACGCATATATATCATGACACGCTCCCGAAGCAAGGACAAGATAAACACTCCCATGTTATTAATCTCCGTTGCTCGCTCGCTTCGACAAGCTCGATCTTACCGGTGCCACGCTTTCTTATATAACCGTCATCCCCTTCGTTCAACAATTTCTGGGGTTGCCTATGGGAGACAAGCCGCGCTTAGTGCCGTGGCAACATCTATTCCTCAGACGATGAATGCGCTCATCGTACAGCCTGACAAGACAGCGAAGGTTCAGCAGGTTCCTGTTCCAGAGATCGACGAGTGGGAGATCCTCGCTAAGGTTGTCGCGGTCGCCCAGAACCCGACCGACTGGAAATGTACGTCCTGTCCAACAAAAAAATGTACTACGCTCAATACTGCAAGTGTAGTCATCGAGAACCTAACGAATCCCGGCACTATCAGCGGCTGTGATTGGTCTGGACATGTCGTGAAGCTCGGAAGCAAAGTTTCCGGCCTTGCGATCGGAGACCATGTTTCGGGATTCACGCATGGCGGGACATACAAGGACCGCGGGGCATTTGCGA
Source organism: Fomitopsis betulina (assembly GCA_022606075.1). Taxonomy (NCBI): domain Eukaryota; kingdom Fungi; phylum Basidiomycota; class Agaricomycetes; order Polyporales; family Fomitopsidaceae; genus Fomitopsis; species Fomitopsis betulina. The sequence continues at coordinate 104,419 of JABYQK010000111.1, forward strand.
AGTACGTGAAGGCGACCTACAACCTCTGTTGGAAGGTGCCTGAGAGTACGCTTTCGCACGAGCAAGCTGCGGCGATGAACTGCGGGTATGCGTCGCGTGTGGCACCCTGGCCACCACTTTGCTGATACTTCCAATCAGGTACTGGACCGCCGCTCAATGCCTCTTCCACCCAACTCGTCTCGGCTTAGTTGAGCCGCCGAACAAGGTAGAGCGCGATGAATACGTCTTTGTCTACGGAGGAAGCAGTGTGTAACACCGATACATCACTTCTCTACTACCGAGTTGCTAACTTATATACATGTAAAGGTTCCGTTGGTATGTATGCACTGCAGTTAGCGCATATCGCAGGGTACAAGGTCGTCACCGTTGCCTCGCCCAAGAATCATGCACTCTGCAAGTCGTTCGGTGCAGATCTCGTATTTGATGTCGGTAGTTTTCCCTGATTCTGTCCGCAGTGGTTTACTCATACCTGATTTAGTACAAAGACCCAGGCGCCATCGAGAAAATCAAAGAAGCAACGAAGAACTCTGTGCACCGCGCGCTAGACACGATTTCCACAGAGTTGACGCATCTATTCGCGCTCAATGTGTTTGGACCCGGTCCTGGGAAGCTTACGGTCATCCAGCCGCTGCCGCTTGGAGAGAAAGCCCAACAGCTGCGGCCCGACGTGGAGAAGCAGAGTACGCATTCCATACTGCGAGCCTTGTCCCGTACCAACGCTGATATGTTGCCACCAAAGCCTTCTTGCTCTACACTACACTCGGCCGCGAATTCTTCGTTTCCAAACACTGGCCCGTATCGCCCGAGGACCAAGCGCACATGGCCCGGTTCTTGGTCAAGACCCCTGAGCTCATTGCCACCGGCAAAGTGAAGCCCAACCCAACCAAGCTTTGGGAGGGCGGCTTGAATGCTATTCCGGATGGCTTGCGATACATGAAGGAGGGAAAGAACAGCGGGGAGAAGATCGTCTATCGCATCGCATAGCCTAATTCTCCTGAAGATGCGCGGGCGTCGACTGCGTAGTAGCTTCATCTAAGCTCTTGCCAGCTTGCCTGAGTAAGGGAAGGATCGGAGCGCATACTGACATATTTGTAACAGATCGCAAGATTGGGAGTACGGGTAGTGCCGATGCAAACGGCGTATATCCTTCCACACAACCTGAAGAGCGCGACTCGACTCAAGGGTGCTACAGTCTACGTCGTCTACGCGGCTTGTGCGCAGCCCTCCCCAATCGTCATTAACTATAGTTGAGCAGAGTGAGTAGAGACAATAAATGAAACTATACCGCGTAATGTATGCAGGTGTGAGCTCAGTGGCATTATTTAGGCGTTTTTCGGATCACTGTCGTGCTTGATACTGTCACGACGACGATGTATGCGGTTTCAGAGTGCATAGTGGCTTCGGTGGGGGCGGTCTTGCGTCTCAGTCATAGTACATGCCACGATCCAAGTCCGGACGCAGAACGATTCTTAATTTTGGTTGTGAATATTTAACAGGACCCCGGGAAACCGCCTGCGATCAAAGAGAAGAAGAGATCGGCAGACAAGAAAGTCGTCGTGGTCTACCGGAATGTGAACATTCCGGACAATCGCAAGCTCGGCGTGAGCCTACTATATGCAAAGCTCAGTCAGTGGCTCGCGGATGGAACACTTAGGGTACGTGCGGCGTGTTCAGTCTTCGTGACAGCAGTGTTGATGTGTTGTTCATGACAGCCGAACAATGTGGAAGTACTCCCAATGGCTTGGAAGGCATCATATCGGGGCTGCAGCGGTTGGACTCGGAGAAAGGGGTTAGCAATGTGAAAGGACCCACGCCTCTCCACCAAAGGTATGGCCATTTTTTCCGCCAATTCTGGCCTCAAATACGCTAACTTTTGGGTCTCAAAAACGCAAAAACGGACAAGGTTTGTCACAATTGTCACCAATATCACAGGGGGTCACACAATGTGACAGCCCAATCCGGCCATGTCATGTCAAAGAACATACGTCTTTTAGAGCTTGTCGTATAGAAGGACTCGGATAGCTCTACGCAGACACAATATACGGAACACAGAGCGAGATTCATACCGTAGCTACTTCCGCCGCCACCACCGCCACATTCAACTTGGCTGGGATCCTGATGACAAGCTTCTCCTGCACCTTCCTGACGAGCAGGCTTCCTTACGCAGTGTAGCGGGACACTAGCTTACCTGGTTTGTTAGCTGTGAGGCTTGATGCACACAAAGTTGCTGTTGAGCGACTTGGATTGTACTATGCTACAGGGGTCCTTATATACATGTAGGAGACCGTCTGACTAAGCTACTGTATAGTACCAATCCCGATGCATGTGATTCTATCTACAATGCATGTGTTACTCCTGTTACCCGGAGTACCGGTGTGTGAACTCGGCTGCCTGGTTAGGCGCTCTCTATTGTTCAACACTCCCCCTTGCTAAGTGCAGCGGTAGATGCGCGCAAGCATTAAATGGCGCATAGTGCAGCCGACTATGCTGGACCCTAATCATAGAATCTTAGTCCAAGCATTTCTCTGAATTTGAGAAATTTGATACGACCCAAGTTCTTAGTGAACAAGTCTGCCGGATTGTCATCAGTGCTTACGTAGAAGACTTCGACTTTCTTGTCTTCTACTAGCTCCCTCACGTAGTGGTAGCGAATGTCAATGTGTTTAGACCGACGTTCCGTGATGGGATTGGAGCTAATGAATATTGCTCCCTGATTGTCCGAGCAGATGGGCAGCGGGCCGAGCTTGTAGCCGATCTCCTCCAGGAGCATTTTTATCCAAGCTACTTGTCGTGAGCAATCACTCAGCGACATATACTCGGCTTCAGTGGATGACAGTGCAACTGTCTTCTGTCTTCTAGACAGCCAACTGAACGCGCCATTCGCGAACTTTAAGAAGTGCCCAGACCGTGACTTTCTGGCTTCTGGGCTGTCTGCCCAGTCAGAGTCAGTGCACGCCAATAATCCATTGCCGCTTTGTCCTTCATAAACTAGCGCATAGGATTTTGTACCAATTAAATAGTGGCAGATATACAGCGCTCTGTTTAAATGGTCCTGTGACGGATTTGCTGCAAATTGCGCAAGTAATGTCACGGCGTAGCAAATGTCAGGTCGAGTTCCAAGCATTAGATATAGCAAGGAACCGATGACGGTCTGGTACTTGCTTCGAAGTGCTGGGTCAGCTGTGCCAGTATTGGCAACAGGCTTGTATCCAGCAGGGAGTGGAGTTGGCGCAGATTTAGCGTTCTGCATGCCACAGCGCTGCAGCACTTTCTCAAGGTAGGCGCACTGATCCAGATGGATTTCGCGTCCTTTCCGAGTTATGCGCATGCACAGAAATTCCTTGACGTCGCCTAAGTCGCGACACTCCCACTTCTTCATGAAGCGGTCCTTTGATGAAAGGACTAGGGTCTTATCTTTGCCACAAAATATGGCATCATCTACATAGACAATGATCAGCACGAAGCGACCATCTTTTGTCCTATAGACAAATATTCCGGCATCGGATACAAGGCGTTTACAGCCAAGTTCCTTTAGGGACTCATTGAGGGTGCACCACCACGCAAGCCCTGCCTGCTTAAGTCCATAGAGAGCGCGAAGTAACCGGAGTACTTTGTGCTCTTGGCCTGGTACTGCAAAGCCTTCAGGCTGCTCCATGTAGATTTCCTCGTCGAGCTTGCCATAAAGATAGGCATTACGGACGTCGAGTCCGGAGACGTGCATATCCTCAAGCGCAGCTAAGGCGAGGATTAGACGTACAGTCTCAAAGCGTACGACTGGAGAGAAGACCTGATCATAGTCAAGGCCTTCAATCTGGGAGTAACCCTTGGCGACCAATCTGGCCTTTTTACGACCGTCAGTTTTGATGTCGAATACCCAGCGGTTTTTGGTGACCTTACGTCCCTTAGGACGATCAACCAATTCATAGACATTGTGTTTGCGAAGTGCCTCAAGTTCTTCGCGACACGCTGCCATCCACTCCTCAAGCTCCTTTTTAGGTAGCTTTAGTATATCGCGGAATGACCATTCTCTCGGGCTGGTCCCGTCTGGTAGATCGTTGTCGAGGGTGGGTAGCGCTTTTGCAAGCAGCAACTCGACTAACTTAACTCCCCCTTCCCGGAATAATTCTGCCAGTAGTAACTCAGCGCTTTGCGCTTCATCCTCATCGGATGGGGCGGACTCGACAGGTTCGTCGCGTGAAGGAGGATTTGGCGCAGAACTAGGTCCGGGAACCTGTTGTCTTTGCTGCCTTTGTGGTCCGGTTTTGGTACGGGAGCTACCCGCATCCTCACCGACCATCTTTTTCCATCTCCCCTGATTTTCGATGTCCTTTACTATGTCTTGGGGCTTCCGCTGCTCTCCATAGACATTACCTCTACGAGTTACTGGTCTCCGCTCCCTTGCTGAACGTCGCGGCTCCACTGGGGGCACAGGGTGTTCAACCGGTGCATGGGGCGGCGGTACTGGGTCTGCGGGTGCATCTTGCTGCTCCTGTTCATCGTCATGAACATGACCGTTTCCCCTTTTAGGAAGGTGATGTTTTGGATGATCATCCTCATCATCCTCATCTACCTGAGGTGTGGTTTTTGGATGATCCGCTGGGATCATTTCTTCTCGAGGTGGCCAAACTCGAGTTGTGCCCCGACGATTTGTCAGGGGACACTTAGGAAACATAGTTTCGTCAAACATCGCGGTGGATGATCTGAACAAAACATTGTCTGGTGCTCTCATAAAGAGCCATCCGCCAGTGCACTCTGTAGAGCCATCTCCCCCGAGGTAAATCATCAGCTCCGATTTGGGCGATAAACCGTTTTTTCTAATGTCCTTAGGTATGAAGACGTATGCACCGCAACCGAAAACGCGCAGGTGCGTCACAGATGGCGGCTCGCCGTGTATCAATTCATAGGGGGTAAGCCAATTAAGGCGACGAATTGGTGTCCTGTTGTAAACATGGACTGCATGATCCACAGCGAATTCCCACCAGGATGGAGGTAGACAAGCATCATGGCGCATTGCCTCTGCTTTGTCCATGAGCGTCCTATTGAAACGCTCAGCTCTGCCATTCTCCTGAGGAGTATGCGGCGAGCTCTGAAGGATCTCTATGCCATTATCCTTTAGAAGGTCTTTGAATGCAGTGGAGACGTATTCTCCCCCTGCATCAGACAACCACTTCTGCACTGTCTTTCCATATTTAGTTTTTACCATGGCTAGGAATTGCCTTGTGGCTGTAATTGCTGCAGATTTCTTGCGCAGATTTACAGTCCACGCATGCAATGAAGCGTCATCATAGTACAGTATGTAGTACTTGTACTTATGATAGGAATCTACTGGGAAGGATTTTAAGTCCGAATGAATGAGTTCAAACGGTACCTTCGCCCGGTAGCTGGACGGCGGGAAAGACTTAGAGTGCATTTTCCCTTTTGCACATCCTTGGCATATTGGTGAGTCCTTAGGAATCTCCACCTTTCTGGGAAATCCAGATGTATGCTCCTTCGCCTTTGCAAGCACGTCCTTAGAAGGGTGCGCAAAACGGCGATGCATAGTCGAATAATCGACTTCATTTACGTTCACATAAATATTCTGAACGTTTTCACCCGATTCAGCCACGAGGGTGAAGGTGGTAGTGTCCGGGTGCTGCGGTGTAAACCTGAATAAAGGTTTCTGCGCTCCTGGTTCATACAGACTGATATGCAGCGCTGTTGCGCGCAAGTCTAGTCCGTCTTGGAGGAACATCCCTAATGACAAGAGACGAGCCGAGCAATTTTCCATGTAATAGACAGGATATAGGCGCGTCTGCAGCCATTGTTCGTCTATTTGGTAGTTTAGGAACACAGTTCCTTTAGCAGTAATGCTTCCTACCGCTCCTTGTTGTGCCGTTTGAGTACGGATAGGAGTCTGGAGATACTCGAATTCTGAGAAGTCTCTTATGTCATTTGTAATGTGCAAAGATGCACCTGAGTCCAATAGCCACTCATTCGCTGAGAAGCGATTTTTTCCTTTACCCTTACAACGTGAGCACGCAGCGTAATCGTGCGAATGAATACATTGTACATTTTTTAAGCCGCTACAAAGTACATTTACTAATGTCCGAGCGCCGTTGTGCAAGTAGAAGCGGCTGTTAGAGCGCTGTTAGTATCTTGCTCAGGGTTAGGAATATGAGTGACGTACTCATTACCCCAGTCGTCGTAGCCATCGTATGGCTCCATGCAGCGGAGCTCACCCGTTAACGGGTTCCGAAAGCTTTCGTCGATGATAGGGGGCGCAAGGCCTGCGGCCTGTGCTATCATGCCATCTAACTCGGTGTCATGCGCGTCAATGTCTTCTTCGTCTGATGCCCAGACGATGGACCTTTCTTCGGCGTCGCGGAAGTCGTCGTCCTCGCTGATGTATTCGTCACGCATGACCTCGTCGATGCGATCGGCCATGTTGACATCATCGTGCTTGCTGCGCTTTGAAGCGCGCGACTCGGTGTCCGAGGGGACTTCTTCGATGTGAGCAGAGCTCACGACTTCCTTTAGCGCGCGGATTGTCTCCGGCGTGCCGGCGACGTCTAGATCTTTGGCGAGCTGGAGGGCTTCTCCGAGCCAGTCACCGCGTGCGCGCTTATTGCCCTTGTTAGGGGCAGGTGCTGCGACCTTTCGAGTCCTGCTGCCCGAAGGCGCTAACTCGACGATGGTGCTGGTCGTCGGGGCGGGAATTGACACAGTGTCGGCGATGTGCATTTCTGCATGTTCATCGTGCGAATGCGGCTTACCACGGTTTTTACCGCCGCGCTTGCCCCTAGGAGTAAAGCCCTTGGCTTTCTCCTTGCCCTTGTCCTTCCACTCCTTCTTACTCGCGCTGCTGCTGCCCTCAGGGCGCTGCTGCTGCGAGAAGGAGGGATTGCCCTTCTTCTGCTTGATAGCAGAAATCTTCTGGGCGGACGACTGCCCCTTGTTCTTCGACTGTTCCCAGGAAGCGGTTAGGGCATCCTGGGCGCTGCTCGGCGTGAGATCCTTGATCTCAATCTTGTTGAGAGCCAGCTGTATAGCTGTCTCGTACCGAGGTGGAGCGGCCCCCAGAATGATTAGGGTTCTCATCTGCGGCGGCAGAGAGAGGCCAGCTCCATCGAGCTCGTCGAGGTTGCTCTGGATCTTTGAGATCGCAGGGCCGGGGTGCTCGTTTGCCGGAATACGGATGTTTACTGCTGCCTTGAAGAAGGCGAAAGCCCCCATGGCGCTACTCCCTCCGTAGAGCCCTTTCAGGGTATTCCAGATTGTCTTCGCAGTCGTCTTTGTTCTGACGAGCGAATGCTGCCCATAGCCTTGGATTGCATCTGCATCCATTCGAGAACTTCAGAGCGGTTTGCTCCGTCCGTAGCCAAAGTAGGCTCATTGAAACTGTCAGGCAACTCAATGAGAATCCAGACGCCTTGCGACTGCAGGTACGCTTTCATCAAATCGGCCCAACGGCGGTAGTTCGATCCGTCAAGGACGGGGACGAGGTTCTGCAGAGAGTTCGACATTTCTGTTGGTTTAGGTGGTGGTGGAGCGGTTGTTGATAAGGTTCTAGGACACATTATCAGCGCTCTTTCTTATGCTGCCGGAACGGCGCTAGCACCACACTGGACTCATTGTTTGGGATGGCGACAGCCAAGCTGTGCCCGACCTGCAGCCATATAGGCGCAAAGTCTCCCCCTGACGTCAAAGCCCCTAAGGGCGACATCTAGGTAAGCTATCCTGACCCGCAGCGGACGCAGCCTCAAGGGCGCAGTACCGCGCAGTGTTCAGGGCTCATAACCTGACGAGCAGGCTACTCTTACGCAGTGTAGCGGGTCGCTAACTTACCTGGTTTGTTAGCTGTGAGGCTTGATGCACACAAAGTTGCTGTTGAGCGACTTGGGATTGTACTACGCTACAGGGGTCCTTATATACAAGTGGGAGACCGTCTGACTAAGCTACTGTATAGTACCAATCCCGATGCATGTGATTCTATCTTACAATGCATGTGTTACTCCTGTTACCCGGAGTACCGGTGTGTGAACTCGGCTGCCTAGATAGGCGCTCTCTATTGTTCAACACCTTGAGAATGGTAGTCGCCATGATGGCCAACACCATTGTCGAGTAGCTGTCCAGGATCTTTGACATCAGGAGGAGAGCCTGGGCTGGTTCTTCCAACGTAATGCTGCCGTTGACGATGTCCTTGAGTACAGTTTGGATCTTCGAAATTTGATTCTGCATCAGCTTGTTGTTGTCCATTTCTCTCGACTTGATGAGAGCCGAGAACTGCAACCAAACGAATGATGTGTCCGGGGTACCAAAATGTGTCTTGAGCGATGACCACATGTCCTTACCCGATTTCATGACCTCAACACCTCCTACACTCTCATAGAGGAGGTGGTGGAAACTATTGTCCGTGCGCATAAGAATGACACCCTTGGCTCGGGCATCCACCTTCTTGTAATCCGCATCTTTGAGATCACCGGCCTTGAGAGCCTCATCGGCCTCAATGAACGTGAGGTAGCCGAGCATCTGGCTCAACCACACCTTGTAGTCCGAAGACTTTTGAGGACTGAAATGCTGTCTGCCTTCATGTCTGACATTGTTGTGGAAAGGAGATAAAATTCGAAGAAGTCTGAGACTTCTTCAGAAATGGAGGGTGCAGGTAAACTTTCAAGAATAAAAGCAAGGTCAGGAGATAGTACTGTTTCCTCTGCTTCTTCTTGAGACGGTGCTAGGAGTTCCTCTATGTCGTCTTCTTCAAAGAGATTCAATAGATCTGACAGAAAGTAGTAGGAACAAATGATGGAGATCGATTGATAGGAGAAACTTCAGGAGTTGGAGTAAATGCTCCAGAACCGGGAATTGAAGGAGACCCGTATTCTGGGATAGATGCAAGATGTTGCAATTCAGGTACAGAACCATCGAAAAAACTTGAAGAAGCGAATTCAGAATAAACATTGGTCTCTTGCCAGTTGTTTACCGGGATACCCCAGTCTGTACCTTTGGCATATGGACCTGTCCGCCTGTTCTTACAGACTGCATTGTCACACGCCCAGTACCCATAGTCAGGTCCTGCAGGTCGTTGATGATAGTCTTGCTGTTCAGAAAAATTGAATAGATGTGGTAGACCTTTGCAGTCGAATGGAGTTTCTTCTGCTGATGATTCTGCTACTTCTGCTTCCAAGTTATCGTCTGGCAAATGCTCAGATGAAGCCACAATGTGATGCTTGACTAGATGTGTATTCCAGTGATGTATGTTACGAATGTCAGGATGCGCGCTACTGCATCCTGGAACACGTGACATACACCTAACCCTACCACTCTCTCGGACCGGTTCCCTTCCCCTTGCCGCCATCGCGTCCCACATGACTGGAGCCCGGCCCGATCCCTCGGCCCGGCTCCGCACCTCTTGGTTCTCATGACTCCCAAGGCTAGGTCATTCCCCTTCATGACTCGAGCCTGTACTATACTTAGATAGGGACTGGTGTGGTACTCACACCGAGGACGCTTCCCATTGGCCATTCACTATATCCCTCATGCTTCCCATGACTCATTCCTCCGGACTCTGACTCATCCCCTTCCCATGACCCCTAGGGTTCTCCCTACCTTTCCCCTATGTTTCTCCCATTGGCTCCTTACCGAGTTCTGTCTCTGTGACCCTGCCCTGAACCCTAGAGACGCCCTAGGTCTCTCGTGTATATATACTGCAGTTGGTAGATGGTCGAAGTCCCAACTTCGACCTGGTTTAATCTATACTCAACCTTCACTCGCATCCCCTGCAGTGAAGCCTCTGAGTTAGCCGACACCAGACTCAAGCTCGCTCGATCCTGGTGGTAGCATTGTGCTCCCAGGCATCTATCGTCACTCTCATCGAAGGACAGGGTTTCCTTCGTGTAACTCGCTAGGCCCAGGTAGGTAAGTCCTAGGGGTTAGGTTGACTGACTATTTGTGTAATAGGTCAGTGGTCTCCAGAGTCGACCTTAGCCGAGTTAGCGCGAGTCGTCGCGTAACATTAGGTCGAAGTTACAACCCTCCCCACCTGCCCAGGTGTAGGGATACCCATCCCCGCTCCTGTGTTCTCTTTCCCAGTTCCCCAGCACACACCTCAGCCAACAGACCGGCTTGGAGAAGACTTGCCCTGACGATCGACGTATCGTGCAGGAGACCATTGCCTCGACGATCGACACATCGTACGAGAAGAGAAGACTCAGCCAACAGACCGGCTTGGAGAAAGACTTGCCCTGACGATCGACATATCGTGCAGGAGACCATTGCCTCGACGATCGACACATCGTGCGAGAAGAGAAGACTACCTCAACGACCGACGTGTCGTGCGAACACCCGCCTTGACGATCGACGTATCGTTCAAGAGAAGATTGAACTGTGATCGGAGTATCACCCACCAGAACAGCAACCAGCCATCGCACCAGTACCTCTGGAAGAGGAACCGAACTCAGCAATTTGAACGACGAACCCAAGAAGGGTCTCGTCAACAGCAACCCGAACGACAAGGTCAAGGACGACCTTACCAGCAACTACTCTTCCTATCCCATCTCTGCCCACCATGTCGTTTACCAAGGAAGACCTTATAGCCGTAGCAGCGGAAGTTCTTCAAAACCTAGCACTGGGCCTTGACCCAGAAACAGCGGCATATCTCGCGATGGATTTTGCCTAGGGCCTCCCGTTTCTGTGCAGGGAGGACCCCGAACAAATTCTCTTTCCCAGACGAAAGCCGCAGAAACCGAAACCCTCATCGATATCGGATCGATGGAGGACCTTGACGCCGATTCACCAGAGCCCGAATCACCTTCATCCTACTTTGAAGACCTAGGATCGCTAGGGCCAACGCCATGGCCATTACCCTCGCTCAAACCACCACCAGTACCTGAGCAGGAGGAGAAGAAGCCGCGCGAACGCGAAGTATCGACGGATCTGTTCGATGATCCACCAACGAACCCATGGGATGACCTTGCCCTCAAATACGGAGGGTATTGGAAGACGATCCCCGCAACAGCAACAGAAGAAGTGACTGACCAAGAGCGTCCGTCACCAAGGACTCTTCACACTGCGACCCCTACTCCATCCCCGCGATCTTCGGAGGAACAAACGAACCTCCTGCCCACACACCCAGCGATAGGGCAATGGAAGACTAGTCCCCGCGCAGAGGAGGGAGCTAACCAAGAGCGACTGTCATCAAGGACTCGTCGTATCACAACCCCACTCCCTGAACCCGTGGTGGATCAGGAAGATCCATCACCACCCCTGAAAATTTTTTTGGGCGAAGCGAACCCCTCAACTACCCAACTCCGTACCGAATCACCCCCACCGAGCTGGAGGGGCATGCTGGAACGTCTTCAACGTTCACCATCTCCCATTTACCAGAACCCGAGACCCCCCCGAGGAGCTAAGTCGTCGGGGGCGACGACCGTTAGGAGGGAGCTAAGGACATGGGGGTCGACGCCACCCCGAGGACCATTCCGGCCAACGCCTTGGCCCAAGGCGTCGACATCAGAGAAGACAACCCGCGCAACAGTAAAGGAGGTGACAGATCGGGACGATCTGTCACTAAGGACTCCTTGTGCTGTAACCCCAGAACAACCCCAAGAACCCGTGGTGGATCGGGAAGATCCACCACCACCAATCAACCCCAACCCCAACAAAGAGCGAGATCAGGAGATGCTTCGCCAGAGGACCATCTCTGATCTGAAGGAAGAACCGTCTTGGCCAACACCTTTGCCCAAGACACTGGCACGGGAGAAGGAAGCTCCCTGTGCAACAGTTGAGGAAGTGCCAGATCAGGATGATCTGCCACCAAGGATTCCTCATACTGTAGTCCTACAACAATCCCCAGAACCTGCGGAGGATCTGGAGGATCCACCGCCACCACCGCTCTCACTCGACCCGAGTGATGATGAAGAAGAAGATCTGGAGAAGCTCCTCGAACGGACCTTCTCAGAAGAGGACGAGAAGCTCTCCTCGTTCATGGGGAGCGACCTCTTCACCGTTTACTCGCACATCGAGTCGCCACCCAAGGACGAGGAGACGTCTCGCCACCACGGTAACACCCCGTCGACTCCAGTCACCACGGCCACGGAACCCGCGCAGGTCAAGGACAAGGAGAAGACGTTGGAGGAAAGGATCCCTCCCAACCTCTTCGACCTACCATCCGCCGAACCTCTTGGCATTACGGAAACCACGGCGGACGAACAACGAGTTCCACGTTGGCCGGACAGGGCCGCGTTCATCTCCCGAGACAAGGAAAGCGGGACGCCTTATCAGCAAACGGAACCCCACACGGAACCCCCACCGCCCGGTACGGACCGATCGGTCCCTAGTGATGTCATGGTGGACCATGACTGTACGAAAGGGGCGAATTGTACGGTTGGTCCGAAAACCACGGACAAACCCGGGACGGCACGAGCCACTTTCGTTTTGATCGAAGGACCATCGGAGACTGTTCGGAACCGAGATGAGGCCATCGCCGACACGGAACAAGCACGGGAGGCAATGGGTCAACTCGTTTTCGAATCATGGGTCTTTGATTCGCAAAAGATTCCCCCTGCACTCCACGATGACTCCCCATCCTCGCACACGGAAACAGAAGAACTCGAGAAGAACGACACGAGGTTATCTCCTGTAGAGATAAAGGGAACAAGGAACGATCGTCCCTCCCAACCAGATGCCCTCATCGTCCCTCCCTTCGTTCCTTACTGCTCTCCGGGACTTCCTCACCCAGTACCTCGATGGCCAACGATCCCCTACATCATTCCCCGAACCATTGACACCACCCGGGGATACGCTCCCTCGAAGGCAGCACACCCATCACGATTCCACCTTCTCCTGGTGCCCTCACTGCAGATATTGTGTTCGTACCGAAGGACACGAGGCTCGGCGCGACCCATTCCGCAAACAGTTGGAAGGAGACCAACTATCCTTCGATCCCCGTCAGCCAGGAACAGACCGGTCCAGCAATCGTCCAGAACGACAAACCCCCGCGTACGAGCACATCAGGAACGTCGAGTACTTCCCACTCCAGTTACTCGCAACCTCCCCGACGCCCACCTTAGTCTCCCCGGACGAGTCCGTATCCTCTCCCCCGACCCCCGAAGGATCCGACAACGATTCCATCCCCACCGCAAGAAGCAGTGCACGAACCGGCACCGCCGAGAACCCACACAAGGAGGGAGCTAGGTCGTCGAGGACGTCGACCATAGGAGGGAGCTAATGTTACGAATGTCAGGATGCGCGCTACTGCATCCTGGAACACGTGACATACACCTAACCCTACCACTCTCTCGGACCGGTTCCCTTCCCCTTGCCGCCATCGCGTCCCACATGACTGGAGCCCGGCCCGATCCCTCGGCCCGGCTCCGCACCTCTTGGTTCTCATGACTCCCAAGGCTAGGTCATTCCCCTTCATGACTCGAGCCTGTACTATACTTAGATAGGGACTGGTGTGGTACTCACACCGAGGACGCTTCCCATTGGCCATTCACTATATCCCTCATGCTTCCCATGACTCATTCCTCCGGACTCTGACTCATCCCCTTCCCATGACCCCTAGGGTTCTCCCTACCTTTCCCCTATGTTTCTCCCATTGGCTCCTTACCGAGTTCTGTCTCTGTGACCCTGCCCTGAACCCTAGAGACGCCCTAGGTCTCTCGTGTATATATACTGCAGTTGGTAGATGGTCGAAGTCCCAACTTCGACCTGGTTTAATCTATACTCAACCTTCACTCGCATCCCCTGCAGTGAAGCCTCTGAGTTAGCCGACACCAGACTCAAGCTCGCTCGATCCTGGTGGTAGCATTGTGCTCCCAGGCATCTATCGTCACTCTCATCGAAGGACAGGGTTTCCTTCGTGTAACTCGCTAGGCCCAGGTAGGTAAGTCCTAGGGGTTAGGTTGACTGACTATTTGTGTAATAGGTCAGTGGTCTCCAGAGTCGACCTTAGCCGAGTTAGCGCGAGTCGTCGCGTAACAATGTATACAAAAATGCTAGGTATGCCGACCTATTTACAAAACTATCCAGTCCAAGTAGCCCCGTTGGCTAGGCTAGTCAGGTCCTTTGTGACCTTCCTATACCGCTTCACAAGTGGTACCTGCGGAGTCGAGAATTTGACTGTGCCGACGCAGCGACAAGCCCACAAAATGCTGTTGCGCTGCTGCTTTGACCAGTTGTTGGCTTTGTCAAAGTTATCGCTGACCCAGTTGAGCTGGTCTGCAAAGTGATGGAGGGCGGGCTGGCATCAGGAAAAACTGTTTTGTCTTGCCAAGCCTTGCCAGGGTCACTCATGTCCTTCCAGGGCAACATAGGGCATAAAGGGCAACTAGGTAAGTCCCTTCCTTGCCCAGGCTCAATGCAAGTGCGTAAAGACACCATTTTCCTTGTGTCCCTTGCACGCAAGTGCAAAAAGTGCATCGGGCGACTGTGATTCTGCAACCTGGCTTTTGTCGTTCAAGGGTGCGGCAAGTGCACCACGCTCATACTTACCTTTTGCTTCTTTACTCCCTTGCATGCAAGGGCTCCAAGTCACTTAGGCTATGTTTTCTGCTCGAGAATATTCAATCAATATTGATACAGCAGAATGGATACATTGTGTGCAATGCTAGAAGCAGACGACAACAGGAGAGAATACATGCACAAGACCATTATACCACCCCTCTCCCAAGTTGAATAGATGCTGTTGTAGTAGAAAGTAGTGTGATCTACAAGCAGGATTAGTGACCGTCTCAGCCTCTTCGCATCTGCCAGTGTATCCACTCACCTTGGAAGAGGCGGTGTCCGTTCGCTCACGGCTGTGTCATCTTGAGGTGTGCTCACTCCTCTTCAGGCCCCTGCCCCTCTGCTGTGGAGGCAGCTGATCCTTGTCAGTCAGCCTGCACACTGTATATCACTAGTACTCACCGCCGCTCACGCCGACCGATCCAGCCCTTGAGACATGACCCTCCGATGTGTTGGCGACCTCGACTATGGCCGCCTCATGATCAGCGCTGTTATTTGGATAGGACTCTGTACTTACCTGTAGATGTCGCAGCTTGGACCTGTGCAGGCGGAAGCTTGCTTGTCGACCCGCGCTTCTGACGAGTGGGTGATGTCGCCTGGCTGTCGCCTCCTGCAGGAGTAAAGTCGACAAGGGTGCCAGCACCTGCTTGCTGCGTACCTGCCACATCCGCCTCCGCCTTGTCCCTGTCCGCCCGAGTCTTGTGGCGCGCCAACTCACCGCCATCCAAGTTGAGATCGTCTACATCCACCTCATTCGTGGCGAGGTCATGGAAGGGAATGCGGTTCGTGGGTCGACCCGGGCTGCTCTCTTCCTCGAGGCCGTGTACCTTCTCATCCTCCTTCAGCTTCGCGCTGAACAACAAACATCGTAGAAGTCAGTTTGTCCATATAATTCAGAGTCATGCACTTACTTGATTCTGCCCCAGATAACCGTCTTCATGCTCTGGTAACCGGCAGGGCTCAGGCTCTGGATGCCCTCGAGGAGCGTCATCAGATCATCCCACCTAAAAGGATGTTGTGGTATAAGTGTCAGCTTTATGAGACCTAACGACCGACTCACTTGGGCGCATAGATCTTGTTCGAGAACTGCAGGTCAAGTGCATTGCCTGCGCTTGCCTGCAGATGGTCCTTGAGAGCCGCTTCCAGCTGTTTGGGGTGAAACAGTGAGTAAACCCCGACTGAACCAGACCACGACGGACTCACCGCATTGCAGACGAGGGCGATGAGGTTGTCGGGGACAACGCTAAACTTCTCCCTCTGTGCGTTCACCTCCGCTTGCATCTGGCCACTGAACCAAAATGCATAGATGAGCTTAGAGATGGCGGGGTGTTGGAACGGCATGCGAGTGTTGAGCTTGCTCTGTAGTATTTATCAGTATCAACGCCATGTACTTCAGACATCTCAGTGCTTGCCTCCGCACTATCCACGTAGCTGCTCTTGTTGCCCCTCTGCCCGTCCACCCAGACCACCTCGACGACGGGGAAAATGAAATTCGGTACGTTCACGACAACGCCGTCCTTCAGGGTCTCTCTGCAGCTGGTGGTAAGCCACGTCGCGAGAGCCCGCTTCTGCTGAGCCTTCATGCCCATCAAGCCATACGCCTCATCCGCGACCAGCTTCACCTTCTTCTTGAGGTCGTTGCGCATCTGCGACGCGCCTTGCCAAACCTGTAGATGATAGCAGAGTTGTAAACAAGGATGTCAGTGTTAGAAACTACTCACCACTTCAGTAAGCATCTTCTGCAAGCTATCCGCCTCCGGCCCGCTACTGAGCTCCTCAAACGCCTCCTTCACTTCCGGCGGGCAGCGACCGTCCTTGTTCTTGTGCTCCCTGACCGATATGATCACCTTCTCGATGACGTCGTGCCTGTCGAGCAGCCGGCTATGGCTCATCAAGGTGTACTTTGTCCATGCCGCCTCGAGAGCGATGTACATCTTGAGGTACGTTGCGGCCAGGTTCTTCACTGGGCTGATGCTGTCCGGCAGGCTGGTGGCGAACGCGCGATTCCTGTTGCGCGTCGTAGGGCCCTTCTCCTTCGAGTCACTTGGCTCGTGCTGAAGCATCTGTCAAGCGCGATGAGATCATTGCATACATTCCCCCTAGTCCCACTCACAACGACGTCATCACCATCTGCATCCGCCTCTCTGCTGTCGTCATCCAACTCGTCCTCCTCCTCGCTGTCGCTGCGGTGGTGCTCTTCCTCATCCTCTGAGCTGACCACTTCATCCGGAATCAGCGTGAACAAGGTCTTCCTTGTGGCGCTCGTCTTTGAAGACACGGTCTTGCTCGCTGTTTTGCCCTCGCCCTGGATAGCGTTGTCAGTAGAAAAGTGGTTAGGATAGGACCTCCATTGACATGAGCTCACCTTCTTTGCTGTCACGGACACGACCTCTACATAGTCAAATACCTGGCAGTCCACCTTAGAGGCTTGGCGGGTGTGCCCATCAGCCTTGCGTCCAGAGACTCCCGAGATCCCCTGGGGCTCCGCATTAGCTTTTCCCTTGCCCTTCGAAGGGGACTGAGGCGCAGCCCCAGCCACCGCCCTTGTTTCCTTCCTGGGTGTTCCAGGAGCTTTCTTCTGCCTCGTTGAGCCTGCTGGGAAGTGTCCATAACCGATATCACACGACTCGATACATATTACTCACCAATTGCTTGCGACCTGTCGCCCTCCTGAGGCTGCTCGTTCCCCATCTCGCTATCGGTTCCCTCATCTTCAGTTGCAACCGGCTCCACAGCTTTGCCCTTGAATATCGGCCTAGGTTTGGCTTCCGAGAGCATTGGTGAGTGAGATGCAGCCAGGGCAAGCAGATCATGGACGTTCTTACGACGTTGGGTAGGCTTCGTCTGCACCTGCTCGTCCTCCCTGTCCTCTGCCGCAGCCACGTCTTCTTGTGCAGCACTTCCTTGCAAGCCTTGCCCGTCCCCGTCTGCTTCGTCTGCATCTGACTCTTCTCGCACCCTGAGGCGACGTCTCTTTGGCACCGGCTGCTCGTCTTCCTCATCGCTAGCTTCAGCGATAGTCTGAGCTGCCGCCTTCAAGCGAACACCTGCTAAGTCTTCAGTAGCCGCAGTTAGACAGGGATCAAGAACGTTCCTTACCGGCTTTATGAGACCCGGCCTGCTGCTTCGCCATGAGGGCCTCCCTGGCTTTGAGCTCATCCAACAGCTGGCGCTCCTTCGCAGACATCGTGACAGGACGTTCGACCACACCCAACGAGGAGCGGTCGCGCTTGCTGCCCTTGGCTGCCCGTGGCTTGGCGGCTTTTGCTGTAGCCGCACTGGCCTTTTGGGCCCGTGTGTTGTGGGTTGACGACATGGTGAGTGTTCAGGAAGAGATGGGAGGACGATAAGCATGAGAACGCACACGATAGGGAGCGCGCTTGTTGCCGGGCCGTCTTGGGGGTCGAGAAGCGTTCGTTTGGCAGCGGTATAGCATCGCGAAGTTGTTGAACTTCTACCATTTCAGGCGTTATCTTATCAGGCTTGCCTGGTATGGACTTGTATTATGTTCTGCAATGCTACGTACCGTATTGTACGCTTACTCTCTTTCGCTCTTTATCTTATCTATAGGACTCGATTATCTCTTGTCCTATCTCAGTAGATTAGATACCGGACATCCGGGCCTCCGCTCCTTAAGCATATGATATTACCGGTTACCTGGAGTTCCGGATTCCGTCTTACTAACGATGACTCACGTAGATTACGCTTATGACTCATCATGACTCGACCATCAGGTGATGGTCTCACACATGTATATATACTGGGCTGGATACGCCCTCTAATGTATCGTTCCTTCCTCTGCTTTCCTGTGTGCCTAACAGGACTCCCTCAGCAGATTCCCTCAAGAGGTTCGTTCTCCTGCCTTTATAGCCACTTCTATTTCACTCCTTCAACAGGTTATGAGCCCTGTGTACGCTAGGAGAAAGCTGGGTCAGAGTAACCCTCGCCTTGACTAAGATTAGTCAAGGGTAACTCCAGTTCACTGAAAAGTTGGTTCCTGAACTGAATGTCCGAGAGCGTGACTTCAGGGGGAGTGTTGAAATGAATTCACACTCTAGTACTGGTTGGATGGTGTAATGGTAACACCTCCCGGCGCTTATGGGATGACCTGGGTTCAATCCCCAGTCTGACCAACTTTTCGTGTTTTATCAGAAGTTTCGGTATGAAGTCCGATATGAAGAAGCCAAGGGAGAGGAGGAGGATAAGCAGTCGGAGCGGAACGAATGAGTCAGAGCACGGCGCCTCAAGCACAGGCGCATGGTTTGAATACGAAGTGTGACATTCAGTATGTAAATGCATGGAATCTACAGTATCACTGTGTGAAATGTACATTGGAGCCCCAACCATTCCGATCTCCTTCTGCCCACTTAGACATCTCGCGGTCAGTATGTAGTACAATAGATGCTCGTCGACCTTTGTAATGCAGGTTCAAATGGGTTATATCGCCTGAGGGAAAGACCACAAACTCGCCGTGCCGTAGGGGGATCATCAGGCCCGGCTCATACAAGCACAGATCACCGCCCTCAAAGTCGCCGAGGGCTAGCACAAGACACATTGTGTCGTCCTTGCTGTCCCTGTGCGCTCGAGTGACGGCGTTGAGGTTGATAACCAGCCCGACAAATGGATGTACTGGTGAGGTATTGCCGTCAGGGAGGATCGATGCGATGGCTTCTAGGTGACGATATTCATTGGGTAGCATGTCTTGGAGCTATACAAGAAAATGGTCAGTGAACACGAAATGAACAGAAAGCAAAAAAGACCGTGCTTTTCGGTCTAGCCAGGCAAACACATCGTTTAGAACACGCTTCAAAGAGTCATAAATTTAGGCGTTGTTCGCTATGTCTGAGGACGTGTACGGTATTAGTTGGCCGTAATTAGTCCTGCTGAGACCGGTGCGTTTCATCATGCGGGGCAAGGTGTCTTGGGGCGCGTCATGTCCCTTGGATATGCAGTTTCAGGGTTCGCTGGGTACAATGAAGGTCACTGAGACTCACCTGAGTACAATGACGATTGTACCACGAGAAATGCAGAGTCTCATAAGGTTGTTCCAGAGGATCCGATGCCTCTATCCTTGTATACAGGGGATCCGATTCGAAACATGCGACGAATCGCTCAGTGAGTGTGCACTTCATATCCATTGGCATGGACGTGCATACACTGGCTAGCAGCGCTCCTCGATCGTCCTGTATGGTGAGAACATCCCTGATAGATTTTCAACTGGGCGATACAACACAGGTAAGGCGAGATCTACACGCACCTCAAGCCCTCCAAGGGCACCCTTGTATACGCATGCTGATTGTGTCGCTTTCCTGATGCATACATGACTCTGAGCTAGGTAGAGTGGTAGAACACTGTGAGGCATTCGTCTTGCGTCAGATTGTCTGCTCACGCACTTCATCTTCAACTCTTGCACATCTTTGGCTGCTTGCTTTGCTCGCACAAGCGCACATGCTCGCACTCGTATCTATTCCTCTCTGCTGCGGGTGC